>CAIGRB010158446.1:6042-16722 GCA_903798255.1 Fraxinus quadrangulata
CTTAACGCTTTTACTTTGTGCATGTTTTATATTGATTCATCTACATACTTATTTGTGTTTAGATTATTCTCTATCATTTGCATGTTCAATATATTAAAATCTTGAGTGATTAACGAAAAATTTTTAATAACCAATTCACCCCCTCTTGGTTAGCCAATCTAGGGCTTTCATCATGGTCTTACAGATGAGGATCCACACAAGTATCTAAAGGTGGATATTTATATGCAAATAATTGTAAATAATATTCCGAAGGTAGATATTGACAATTGTTTGCGTATAAAGTTCCGCATGACCAAGAAAAATCTGTTGAACATGTAAATGCAGCCGGTAGCTTTCCTGGACAACCACAAAGGAACTATGATCCCCATTCAAACACGTACAACCAAGGATTGAGGGATCATCCAAATCTTATCTATGGAAATCGACAAGTGAATCATCATATGAATCAAAATCGATAGAATTTTGAGCAATATAATCTGCCATACCCTCATAGACAACAACATGGCCAAACTTTTAACTCTGATATGTCTTTAGAAGATATTGTTAAATTCCTTGCCACTAACACTTTACAATTTCAACAGGAGACCAGGGCTAGCATTCAATGTTTGGAAAATCGAATGGGTCAAATAGCTAACGTGATCAGTTGGCTGGAGTCACAAAATTCTAGAAAATTGCCAACTCAAACAATGGTGAATCCAAAAGAAATGTGAGTGCAATCATGTAGAGAAGTCGCACGGAGGTTGAAGCTCCAGTGAAGGTAGCCCCGACATCATCGAAGGAAGAAAATGAAGAATATAACACGGTAGAAAAAAGTACTCCCAACGATACCGAAGTAAGTAAGCATCAGTTTCCTCCTCTTTTCGATTATAAACCAGTACCCCATTTTCCTCAAACTTTAGCAGAATCTAGTCTAGGAAAGATGAACAAAATAAAGATTTGTATGAAACTTTTCGTAGATGCGAGGTAAATATTCCATTATTAGATGCTATTAAACAAATACCTCATTATGCTAAATTCTTGAAAGAGTTGTGTACTATAAAAAGGAAACATAAATTGAAGGGGGTGAGAAGGTAAGAGTTGCGAAGAATGTATCTACAATTATTCAAAAGAAACTTCGTACAAAGTGCATGGATCCAGGTATGTTCACTATCTCTTGCATGATAGGTGATACTAAGTTTGAAAAGGCCATGCTAGATTCAGGAAAATCTATTAATGTCATGTCATATTCTGTATACACTTTCTTAAAACTTGGACCTTTAAATAAAACTAGTGTGATAATCCAACTAGCTGATAAATTTAATGTCTATCCTAAGGGGGTAGTTGAGGATGTTCTCGTAAAAGTTAATGAATTGATTTTTCTTGCTGATTTTTATGTGCTTGATATGGGCAATAGTAATCATACTACCCCTATCTTGTCAGGAATAACTTTTTAAGGACATTCAAAACTAAAATAAATTTTCATAATGACACACTGACCATGAAATTCGATGATAAAATCATTAAACTTAATATCTAAGATTCCATGAAATATTCAGATGATGATAATCATGTCTATTCTATTGATGTGATTGATCATTTTGCACATAATGTTTTCGAATTAGATGCTAAAAATAAATAGGAGGCTATCTTTAGTGAGCATCTTGGGAAGGAAAAAGAGGAGCTGGCCTTAAATATTAAGTCACAAAGAAGTGTAGTGACATTAAATGATCTTTCAGAGTCAGGTAACAGCTCTTGTTTTGTATTACCAGTTTCTAATGAGAGACCTCTTTCTGTTTTGCAGACTTCCATTCTAGATTTGAAGTCTTACCCCAGCCACTACAAGTATGCATTCCATGGAGATGGAGGAACACTGCCAATTATCATTCCCAATGGACTTGGTGCACCGCAAAGAAGATCAAAGCCAACCATGATAGACCCGGTCTAAACAAGAAAATATTGAGTCGAGTCAAAGACAATAAACAAAGGCGTTACTTGGGAGACAACCCAATGTGAGTTCGTTCCTTTATCTTTTTCTTTTTGCATTCAATTTTTTTTTTGTTATCTTTATCATTTTCTTTGTATTGCACCTTACATTGGGGACAATGTAAATTTTAAGTATCGGAGAGGAGATTTATATTTTGGTTGCATTTAGATTGAGTTTGAATTTCAAAAATTTTGAAATTTTTTTGCATGATTTTTCAAGAAGAAGAGTTGATGTTAAATGATTTTTTTTGGTTGTATATGCTATTTGCTAGAATTAATTAGGCTTTCGGAGAACTCATAATTCGATTGAATGAATAATCTTACAACTTTGAGTTAATTGGTCGAGTTATTTTTTTTTAGGACGATAGTAACTAAATTTTGTAAACAAAAAGTCGGTGAGATTTTAAGCCTTTAGACTGACATATCCATAACAGTCTCATTATTTCTTTCATGTGATATTCTTCCATGATTTTATTTTTCTAGAACTTGCCTAGATTCTCTTCAAGATCACATTGACACATGCATGCACGAACATATTTAAGGTCATCTTTGTTATATAAATTAGCTATATTAGCCAAATAGCCTACCCAATAATTGAATTTTCCTTTGGTAAACCCTTTTGAGCTTTATTGCATTTTCTTTGTGTAAACCCATACTACAAGTTTTAAATAGGAAAAAACGTCTTTATCCATGCCTTAGAGTTAGTGGAGTATTGTTCATCATCATATGTGTGGGTGAGCAAGAAAATAAGTGTGGGGGTGTAAAAAATATTGGTAGTGATATGATTGGTGGAAGGGAATACATTTCAATTTCAATTCATAAGTTCAATTATGGTGTAACATTTGGAGTTTATATTTCAAAAAGAAAAAAGAAAAAAATGAATGATAGAAGAAAAAGAAAATAAGTGATGGAGGAGAGTGATGTCAATGTTACAAAATATCTATGTTCATAATTTCTCCTACATTTCGAGAAAGGGTTCGATTTGTGTGGGATATATGCAAAGTAAAGGAACCATTGTGTGGAGTAGCTGATTTTACATATCTTATGAATATATTTGAGCTAAGTTTATTCATCTTTGCTCCATTAGTTCGATGGTTCTTGAGTAACATATCCAAATATTTTCCATCTTGACCCTAAGTCACGTTACAACCCTTGAAAAGTCATTATGATTCTTGTAAAATATGTGATCTAAGTGGTGGCGAATGAGAAGATATAAAAGCATATGGTAGATCATCTCTATTGGAATGAACATGAGTGAAACACTTACCTTTTAAACACATGAGAGTTGAGTGCTTACATTCGTGAGGGTCTACATGTTTGGTTTATTCTATCTTCATATGAAAATGCTAGTTAATTGATTATGAATTGTGTGAGAATGATTATTTATGATGTGTTGTGTGTTATAAAGAGTTCGATTGTTCTATGTTTATGGCATTACGACTTGGGATATTGACTTGGACCAATGTTAGTCTTTTGATTGTTTTCGTTAATTTAATTTTTATTGTTATTAATTGCATTATTTACAATTGTTTACATACAAAAAATCCACAATCATTGTACGAAGCATAAAATATTATATTACATACTCTTCGTGGGATCGACCATTACTTCCACTACTACATTAGTTTTAGAGGTTAAAGTATTCCTTTTGAGTGCCTGCGACAGCACACTCCAGAAGGTCACATATGCTGGACTAAAAAAAATTATATTTTGCATATCATGTAATTTAATTTTTATTTTAAGAACGTAAAAGACACCTAAGCAGCAACATCGGGCTACATGTATAACCAATGTGGAGCTTAAGTATCTCATTAGACATCATTATCACGAGAACAATTCTTTCATCTTGCATGCCATCTAGATAACAATTTATAGAGTGCAATGGACGTGCTCTAACCCTATCTATGTATTGTAGAAAATAAAAACAGGTGGTATTCATTACGCATACTAAAATCAACATGGACACCAAAAGAGATGAAGAGCAAATTGGTTGTATTGTTGTTGTCGATTTAGGTACATGTCATTTTTTGAACTGTGGCCATCGTCAGTTAACACCTACTTTTAATGGCGTGTTCATAATTATTTGAAAATCTATAACGTAGAATGAGTGAAAATATTTAGTGAAATAAAAATGATATTGTTTTACATCATTTGTTCCCTTACAAAATTCATCAAGTAACCAAACCATGATATTAACTAAGAATGAGTTAAAAGTTGAGATTATTCATTTTAGTTAATGACTTCTTACAAAACGTTTTCATTCGATATAGTTTATAGAACGATAAAAGTGGTTATAAAATAGACTACCCATTTTAGATCAATGCGTTTAGTATTTTCACAAAGAGCTCACAAAGTCAATTTCAAATAAACACGACAAGTACAACGCCATTATGATGAGAACCACGTGGCAATAGTAGCTACGCAACCGACGAGATTAGAACCAATCCGAGAAAGCAAATAAATCGAGGTTTTGGACTCAACCCAAAATTGATGAACCAAGTAACAAACACAATCGTCAACAATATGTTGACCTCTTGATTACTAATGAATCTAACCTGGATGTTTGAACATCACAAGAAATCAATTCTTGATAAGTTCGTAATTGCTCAATGCACAACATGGGATTTGAAAGCTAAAAGTCTCACGATTAATTCTCAATAATAATAATAAAGTAATTGCTCAATGAAGAATAAGGAATTTGAAGCTAAAAGTCTCACGATTAATTCTCAATAATAATGTAGGTTGTCCATACAATGAATATAATGTCATATTTATAGGAAAAGCCTAAAATCCTAGGTGAATGGAAATAACTTGCTAGGATTACAAAAGATTGCAATAAAATAGAATACTATTAAAATAAGGAAAATTCGTGAAACAAGGAAAATATTCTGCCCAGATTTGCTCCATGCGGCCGCATAGTTATTTTGCTTGCGATCGCATAGAAGCTTCAGCTTAGCTCCTACTGGTTTCGGTAATCAAGCATGCGACCACACGCTAGTTACAACTATGCGGTCACATAGTTGTCCTTCTTCTTCCATTGCTTGCAACATGATGCTCCAATTGGTTTAGGCCATCGACCCCTTCATAAAAGTTGTTCCTTGGCTTGTTAATTTTGACATTTCGTCCACCGTAACTTGAATAAGCAACCACATCGCTTCCTTGACTCGCTTTGCCCTCGATCAAGTCATTGGTCCTCCTTCGATGATTAATAGATCCTTCACCGACCTCATCCTCGTTGCATCCGTACCTTGGATCACATCATCCCCTCCTTCTTCAAAATAATTTATCCTCAAATCTGAACCTTTTTATACTCGATGACATACGTGAATGTCTCAATGAATTACATCCATTGTGCATGTCTCTTGTTTACCTTCACTTGGCCCCTCAAATGTTTCAAGTACTCATAGTCAGTATGAATCACGAACTCCTTCAACCATAGATAATGCTGCCAAGACTCCAAAGCTCGAACAAGTGTATGCAACTCCTTGTCGAGTACTGCCCCCATTTAGTTTCTCACTGAAGTATGCAATTGATCTTCCATCTTGCTTCAAAACAGCACCAATACCTATTCCCGACACATCACATTCAATCTCAAAAACTTTATCAAAATTGGGTAGCGCTAAAACCGTTGCTTTACACAATCTATCTTTAATAGCTTTAAATGCAAGGTTTTGTTCCATGTCTCATTTAAATCCTACACCCTTTTTAACAATTTCTATAAGTGGTGTGGCAAGTGTGCTAAAGTTTTTAACAAATCGCCTATAAAAACTAGCAAAATCATGGAAACTCCTAACCTTAGTTATGTTTTTAGATATCGACCATTCTTTAATAGCTTTTATTTTATCTTCATCCACTTATATTCCATTAGCACTAACAACATATCCAAGAAATAAACTTTTTCCATGAAAAATGTACACATTTTAAAATTAGCATAAATTTGATCTTTTCTTAGAACCACAAGCACACATTTTAGTTGTTCTATATGCTCATTCAAGTCCTTACTATAAATCAAGATGTCATCGAAGTATACTACCACGAATTTACCTATGAATGCACGCAAAATATGATTCACTAATCGTATGAAAGTGCTGGGTGTATTAGTAAGTCCAAATGGTATAACCAACCATTCATATAGCCCATATTTGGTTTTAAAAGTAGTTTTTGACTCATCCCCTTCTCGTATCCTAATTTGATGGTAACCACTTTTAAGATCAATCTTACTAAATATGTATGCACCGTGTAATTTATCTAACATATTATCTAACCTAGGGATATGATGACGATACTTTACCATAATGTTTTTGATGACCTTGCAATTCACGCACATCCTCCAGGTTCCATTTTTCTTTGGTACAAGTAGTACGGCATGACACATGGACTCATACTTTCCCGCACATATACCTTGCTTAACAACTCCTCCACCTGCCTTTGTAGCTCTTTAGTCTCTTCGAAATTACTATGGTACGCTGGTTGGTTTGGAATGACAGTTCGAGATACAAAATCAATTTGATGTTCGATGCCTCGACTGGGTGGTAACCCGCTAAGCACATCATCCGGGATGAAATTCTTGCAACAAAGAAGTAGCCAAACTAGGGAGGGATATGTTAGGCTCCTCACTGTTGAGGAGTGATTCTTTGTATACCAAAAGAATCATTTATTGCCTATCGACTATCACTCTTTTCAACTCACTCTCCTTTGCAAAGAAGTATTCTTTCGTTGTTTCTTTGATTCTCTTTGTCTTTTCTCTCATCTTCTTTTTCTTTTCTCTCATTCGCTTTTTCATTTTTCTCTTGTGGCTCTACTCTTTTTTCCATTCTATTAGCCACATCACAATTTTCTCTCTTACTCTCATTTTCTTTCACTTTCCTCTTCTCCTTACCTTTTAACTTAATTTGATCATCAAACACTTATTGTGGTGTCAATGGTGCAAGAGTTATTGATTTCACATACTTTATAAATCTGTACCTATTTTTATATCCATGCATCTCCTTCCGATCATATTGCCATGGTCTCCCCAACAATTTATGTCCAGCATGCATATGAACTACGTCACACATAACCTCATCTTGTACTACCCAATAGAAAGATTAATCAAGATCCTCCGATTCACCTTAATATCACCACTATCATTCAACCATTGCAATCTATATGGTTTGGGGTGTCTTAGCAAGGTAAGCCCTAACTTTTCTATAAGTGTAGTTCTAGCTACATTAGTTCAACTACCTCCATCAATAATAACACTACATACCGTATTATTGACGTGGCACCTTGTGTGGAATATGTTCTCCCGTTGTTGCTCTAAGTCATCCGCCTTGATTTGAGCACTAAGAGCTCGCTTTGTGACAATAACTCACCCACAGCATACTCTGTCTTTGCTTCATCGCTAACCTCTTCCAATTCTGGCACGCCTTCATAATCACTCTCACTTTCACTCACCACCTCTCCATTATCCCGCAAAATAATCGCTATTTTGTTTGGACATTGAGAAGCGATGTGTCCCGACCTCAAACACTTAAAGCATTTGATGTCTCGATTCCTTGATGATTGGGATTCTGCCTTGGTTAGGACTTTGTTAGTATTCTCTTCTTTTCCCTTTTGAAATTCAGCTCTTCCTTTTGAAACAGCTCTATCTCTTTTGTTATCCCACCTCTGTTTCCATGAAAAATTAGAACCCGATGAATACCTAGCTGTCTCATTCCTGTTCAATTGTTTCTCCACCTTCATAGCCACATGTAATATGTCTTCCATCTCTACATAATGTTGTAATTCTACTACATTCGCTATTTTCCTATTCAAACCATTCAAAAATCGAGCCATTGTGGCCTTCCCATCTACTTCGATATTCACCCTAATTATCAATATCTCCATCTCTCTGTGATAGTCTTCCACGCTCCGAGACCCTTGGTAGAGGCCTTGTAACCTTTGATGAAGCTCTCTATAGTAATGACTAGGCACAAACCTCTTCCTCATGATGGTTTTCAATTCCTCCCAAGTATTAACATGCCGCTCTCAATTCCGCCTCATTGAAGTTACTATTTGATCCTACCAAGTAATAGTATAGTCGGTAAATTCCAATTTTTACCCTCTTTTCTTCCGAGTAATTGTGGCAATTGAAGATCAATTCAATCTTCTTTTCACATTCCAAATATACTTCTAGATCACTCATTCCCTTAAATGTTGGAATCGTCATCTTGATGTTGCCCATGTTTCCTTCTACCCCATATCCATCACGATCTTGACCTCTTCTTTCATACCTAACTCATCTACCCCGTATTCTTCCCAATTCAACATCCACCAATGCATACTCATCCATTCTACCTCCCGCTTCAAGTTCATCATCAAAATCCATCCTACCCTCCTGCCTACCTTGAATCCTTAAATTAGGAATTTTCTTAGAGCGATCCCTATGTAAGTCAGTAAGTAATGCATCATGTCGATCCATCATTTCCCTTATCTCACCAAAAAACCTCTCAAGCCACTGAACCATCTCATCCATCCTCCTAGCTTGATTATGGTTCCTACTTGTTGTAGAATCATCTTTGTCAGACATCCTAACTCTAAGATATTTATATGCCTCACGTATTTCGCTCGTGTATTACTTAATCTGATTTTTTTCCCTCTATTAGTCTCACCACTCTGCATTTTTCCACTCAATGCTTTCATCCAAGTGCTTCAAAGACAATATCGAACTTAACCAAATCTTATTCTCGAGAAATTCAACCTGGGTTATGAACGAAAGTGTAATTCAAGAGATCTATGAACGAAATAGCAAAAGAACTAGACACGATAGAAGTGAAACTATTTTTAATTCAAGAAAATGGTTCTTGAATTTGAAATTGACACTTTGTTTTACTCAAGAGAATTTTGACAACTACTGGTAATTTTCGAAAATAATAATATATTTTATTTATATTTTTTTGCTTGAATATTCAACTACGAGACCAGTAAAGAAAACGAAAACTAATTTGGATGCTAAACGAGTAACCAAACGACCTTTGAACTTTTTTGGGAGTTTTATGGATTAAAAACTCAAGAACGACGAAGAATGACAAAAAAAGGACTCAAAAGAAAATTGATATAACCTTGATTTTTGAAGCTCAAATTTTGATACCAGTTGATGAGAACCACGTAGCAATAGTAGCTACGCAACCCACAACGAGATTAGAACCAAACCAAGAAAGCCAATAAATCGATGTTTTGGACTCGACCCAAAATAGATGAACCAAGCAACCAACACAATCGCGACAATATATTGCCCACTTAATTACGAGACTAATGAATCTAACCCGGATGTTTGAACGCCACAAGAAAATGATTTTTGATAAGTTCGTAATTGCTCAATAAAGAAAAAGGGATTTGAAAGCTAAAAGTCTCACGATTAATTCTCAATAATAATGTAGGTTGTCCATACAATGAATATAATGTCAATTTTTGTAGGAAAAACCTAAAATCCTAGTTGAACCGAAAATAACTTGCTAGAATTACAAAAGATTGCGAATAAAATAGAATTCTATTAAAATAAGAAAAATTCACGAAACAAGGAAAATAATCTGCCCGGATTTGCTCTATGCGGCCGCATAGTATTTTGCTTGCGGTCGCATAGAAGCATCAGTTTGGCTCCTACTAGTTTCGGTAATCAGGCATGTGACTGCATGCTAGTTACAACTATGCAGTTGCATAGTTGTCCGCCAAAGCTTCTTCTTCCTTTGTTTGCAACATGATGCTCCAATTGGTTTCGAGCATCGATCCCTTCATAAAAGTTGTTCATTGGCTTTAATTTAGACATTTCATCCAATCATAGCTTGAGCAAGCAACCCCATCGTTTCCTTGACCAGCTTTGCCCCCGATCAATTCATTGGTCCTCTTTCGATGATCAATGGATCCTTCCCCAGCCTTGTCCTCGTTGCATCCGCACATTGGATCACATCACATTATATTAACTAGAAAAACATAAACTTCCAAGATTTTTCTGTTAATGACTTTTCACAAATCCATTAGGCTTAGTATAGTATATAAAACAATAAAAGTGTTTATATAATCTACTTACTTCACATATCCTTTTTAAAACCAATGTATGTACGACATTTGCAAAGAGTTTACATTGTCAATTTCAAATAAAACAAAAGTAATATGCCATGATTTATTTACTTTTCCAAATGTATAACCATCACGAAAAATGTTGTCATCCTAGGATGTTATTTTTGTGTTCGGAACTCTTAGTCAAGTTGATGGTTACAAAAACATCAATAAGCAATATTCTATTATGGACATCGATATTGAAAGTAATAAAGTCGTTATTTATTTATTTATTTCATTTTTTATTGGGTTGCCTACCATTACTAGCCTATCTCTAAACAACTTTTTAGATGATCTATATAGCTTCTATCAACCATTTTTGTCCAAAACCACAGTAGATGAGGAATCTCGTATGATCTCAGTACAATATGTAATTAAGATTTCAATTCAACGAGCATTCATCCATTCCGATTTTATCTATGAAGGTTACTTCTAATGTTGAAGTGAATTATCTATTTGAATTGAACAAAATGCACACGACTTATCTTTGCATGACTTTAGTGACGAAGAATGTCGCCGAAAGTGAACACGAAGATTCGGACGGAGAGGATCACAACGCCTATGATTTTTGGGACATAGTGATAACCCAAGAATCGATGAATTTGAGATTTGTGGTTAAATTTTTTTTTTGTGCAAAATTAA
>CAIGRB010158455.1:0-41300 GCA_903798255.1 Fraxinus quadrangulata
GATAAGTGCGTTTTGTGTACTTATTCAAGTCAAATTACTAAGCTTTTATGTCGTCTAAATGTTAAATTTTACTTGACTTTGGTTAATTTTCTCTTGTTTCAGTGTTGGGCTCGTTTCAAAATAATTTGGAAAAGAAAGAAAGACCAAAATAGGCGTGATTTCAAAGTAGATGTTCAAATTTCACACATTTGAAATTGAAGTGGACGTTGGCTGCAAATATAAATAGAAATTGGAGGACAAAATTGCATCAATTTGGAAGAAGTGAGATTTTGGAGAGAAATAATACATTAATTGGGCCTTGGACCAATTGATAAAGTGGAAGGAATTTAAGTGGACTTGGACTTTCTTTTTTATTATGAAGGGTGTGGGCACTTACAATTGAAAGGAATTGGAATTGGACAAATTGGCGGCGGTTGGAAAAAAAGAAGAAGATATATATACGCGCACATGGGCCTAAAAATTGGAGGAGAATTAGGCAAAGACAGACGGCAAACAAAGAGAAAAAGACGGACGGCCTTGGCGGCAAGAAGGAAGATAATTTTAGATTTCTTTGTGCAATAATTGTACAAATAATTTGTGAATTAATCATGTCGATTTTTCAGTGATGTCATTTAAATTTTATTTGTTTATTCTGACATTACGATAGGTTAGATTATTTTAGTGCTAAGATTTTCGACGAACCTTGTGTCATGAACATTTAACTCGATTTTATTTCTTTTTGACGTTCTAAGCACGTTTTTAATTATCGAATGGTTGATATGGTTTTAATTTTCTCTATAATTATATGCGCAATAATTGTATGAGTATCGTGATTTGCTTTACTTTCTAAAGATTTAAAATAAGTTAAGCATGGTATCAATTGTCGTACAGTCCGATAAGGGATATAAATGTACCGCTATTTTTAAGTGTTCGTAAATATTTAATACATTTTTATATATTAGCACCAATCATAAAAATATAAGTGGGTCACGTGTAAGAATATGTTTACTTTTACCTGAGAGAAATTGTTAAACAAATTATAAATATTGACGTTCATAATTGAATAGTGTAGTCAAATTGAAATGTTCAGATTAAAGGGAACTGATATATGGGATTTGGGATCTTAGTACGCTTTTCATCATCATATTTCTATAAAACTTGCATTTAATTATAATATTGTATTTTTTTTATTTAAATTAAATCTTGCATTCATATGAAGATTATTCAATTTATAGGAAAAATCACAACTTTCAATTGTTTCGGTTAAAAACTAAGTTGATTCGAATTTGAATTAGTACGATTTCTGTTGGAACGATACTTGAATCCAAAATTTATTTTATTATTTGTAAACAAACTGTACACTTACAATAATTCAAACGAAGAATATTTTCATGATACATCCGGAACATTTCTAGATTCAATTTGAGAAGCGAACTCTTTGGCGTATGGAACTTCATTGAATCGACATAATCGCATAGGCTCTTCTGTTTCTACTTCTTTCGAGTTAAATATTTCTTTACGCTTCCTCCTCACTCACCGCTGAACTTGACGAAAATTTTCAATGCCACTGAACTTGACTCTATTGCACTAAATTAGCCACAGAAAGCAAAATTATTTCAAGGATAAATTGCAAAAAAAATCCTGACCTTTTACTCACTTTTGCACTTTTGTCTCTGACCTTTTTTTATGATCTGAACCCTCTACATTTGAAAATTTAACAATCTATCCAATTCACTACTAGTCAACCATTTCAATAATCAAATTCGAATTAAATTTTAAAATATACAGAGTCCTATTTGGTTTAACTGAAAATCGAATTTTTAATATATTTTCATAAAATTTGATGAATATATAATTAAAAGTTGATAAAAGTTACCGATTCATGATAAATATGTAATTGAAAATAATTTTGAAATAAAATAAATTTTAGAAAAATTGGGACAAACAAGAACAAAATCTAAATTCAAATTCAGTCGTTTTCTTTCAGTCCGCTTTCAATATTATTTCCTGCTACGGCACAGAATCACATGACGCGTGACTTAAACTTTCAATTTACATAGAGCGAAAATTTAATCTATTGCTAAACGAAAAAGCCTCCAAACCAAAATAAAAAATAAATAAAAGGTTCCCAAATTCGAAAGTCACGCGGGAAGGAAAATTGAACCCCTTTAAACATTGAAAGCGTGTGGGGACACACTCACGCTTTTAGCTTAGTGGATTGAGATGTAATGTATGGGGGCCCGAATCAAATGAATTGTGTTGCACGATTTTCGCAAGTGATTTATTAATTAATATTTCAAATGTAGTATTATTCTGAAAAATTAAAAAAACACAAGTAAAGTGCAATTTATTGTTTCGTATATATTTTGCCCCTGTTTGAAACCCATTTTGGGTGGAAAAAAAATTTTGAAATAGTGATTGATGGAAGATTGTGTGGTTAAAAAGTAAGGAGAATTTTTGGGTTTATGTGTAATATTATTTTATTGATAGAATGTGTGGTTGAAATGAAGAATGAGAAATAGAATGAAAATTGCTAACACTCGGGACTCTGACCAAGTAAATGTTACAGGTTTGATGTCCGTCAAGGAGCTCATCCTAGCTCCTGTTTGACACTCATTTTGTTTGAAAAATAATTTTTGAAATAGTGATTGATGAAAGATTGTGTGGTTAAAAAGTAAGGAGAATTTTTGGGTTTATGTGTAATATTATTTTATTGATAGAATGTGTGGTTAAAATGAAGAATGAAAAATAAAATGAGTTTCAAACAGGGTATTTATATAGCTAGAATATCTTGCACGTGAGATAAATTTGACTTCCGATGTATTTTCTAACTATACTACAATGTTCATGAATCAATCTCGTTTTAATCTTTTAAATTTTTCTTTAAAACTTTTACCACGATGAGGATGTTGAACTTACGATACTAGTACATGCATTAACGAGAAAAGGTTTAAAATAAACAAGAACTTGCAGTGTACCTTTTGAAAAAACCATTATATGAGCTTAACGACTTCACATTATTTTACGAACACAATTTTGCTATCTAGTATCTAAAATTTTTGAACAATTGCCTCTACTCATTGACCGGGTTTCATTTCGAATTATGCAGGGAACGAAAGAACTTTGGAATGAGTAGGTAGTTTTTTGGGAACTCGAAGAAGATAGATTTTCAAAAGGAAATGTTTGCATAATTTAAGAAGAATACTTTAAAAAACGGTGATCTAAAATGCAAAAGAAATAGCTCCACACATATAACTTTTGGACATGATCCTTTATTCAAAAGTCGAGACCTTTTCCAAGCTTTTTGACTATTTGAAGAAAAAATAATAATTATTTCTCGAAAAGGCATGATACCAAAACGGTCATCTTTTATTATTTTTTTTTTTTTTCTCTACTCGGGAGCGTGCAAAAGTTGCCATAGTTATTGGACCAAACAAGAACTAGATCAAAACGGGCGGATTTGATCCAATTCTATTTAATTTCGATCGGTTATGGGAATTAAAATCGAGAATCGGCCGGTTCTAGTTGAATTCTTGGTTTTAATATTCTCGACAAAAAACTTAGTTTAACCCGAAATTTTTATTTGTAATTTTAAATAGTAGCCCATGCAGTGCACTCAAGATTTTACTTTTTCTTTAGAACTTGACCCCGTATACAATCTCATATTCGATTCATTATGATGCCAACAAAACTCAAAGGAATGATCTTTTACCTTTTATAGTTAAAACCTAGTATTAATAAAAGGCTTTGGTTCTTTTCCTTTCCTCAAAATTATCATTTTTGGCCCCTCAAAGTATACGAAATAGAAGTGAGATCGAGACAATATTTTTTTAAAACTCGTTCAAGTCGACAATGTTATGCTTTTATTGATGTAAATTGTAGCATTTTGTTAAACTTGAAATGCAAATCATTAACAACGCAAATCGTTTCGACAAATAGAATGTGGAGACTTTAGTTACTATGCAATTATAGCGTAGTAGATTTTCTAGTTAGACACTTTATTTGTATCGATGAGTAAACTTGATAGCTTAAACAAAAGGAATCTAACTGGCCCATACTTGAATTGGTTGGTTCGGTTCGATTCGAGATGAACCAATTGTTTTATTTTTAAGATATTCATTAATACTCAATTTGGTTCAGTTCTCTTCAAATTTTGATCGAATCAAATAGTATTAACTCCAAATCTTGTTACTTCGTAAGCAATTACAACGAAGCTCCGTTGTTCACTCTTAGCATTCTAAATTACGTGCATAAAAATAATTAGGTTCGAAAATAACTTTTTGAAGAAGTACACGTCTTGACTTTTATCCGGCTTGGTTTCCAACTTAGTTATGTTTGGTATTGATTTAAATTAGATTTTAATCTAAATAAAAATTAAACATTAATCACATATTTTATGGGACACACAACTTTTGAACCACGTATTTGAAAAAATATATAATCAAAATTTACTAAAAATTTAACTTTAATTCCCACCAAACAAGTGTTTAATTTAGATACGTTAAGTTATTGACTTTTATATTCGAACAAAATAAGTATTGAGGAGGCTACATACTAGTCAAGACATTTTTACAAGAATAATGGTATTTGTGAGTACTATCAATGCATAACAGTTTTTGTGGTTCCGTGAATTAAAATACATCACAACTTTACTAAAGGATGTAGCACTGATCCACTATCACGCGGATCGTCATTCTTTAATAGTAGTACTTATAAATATCACTACCTTTTCATCTGCAAGTAAAAATGTTATATCTTTTTAAACGAACTCTTAACTGCCAAAATGGCCCCTGTTTGAGCTCCATTTTTCAAGAATGCATTATTTCAAGATTCATTTTCAATCACATATTCTCCCATAAAATAATTATGCGCGCATTTTAAAAAAATTCTCATTTTTTAACCATACTTTCTCGAAAAAATCACTATTCCATAATACTTTTTACCCCAAAAATGGAAATCAAACGGGTGAAGTGTTTTCTGGTTTGACCAAAAAACTATTTTATGCTTGGACACACATGGTCTAAAAGACTCGTTCTCACCTAATCTCCGTTCACTTTCGTATAACTCATTCTCACCTAATCTCCATTCACTTTCGTATAAAGAAAAAGAAAGACGGTGGGTACTTATAATTGACCCGAACCACTTAAAACCTAAAGTGCCTATTAAAATGATTAGAATTAGATGTCGGGTCAGAATTAAACAAAGTAAAATTAGGCTGGGTTGTGCAATTTTGGACATCAACTTTGATTGACTTTTCATAAACAATTTGGTGTTTCAATTAATCATTGACTATTAGTGTTCAATGAATTTTTAGTTAAAGAAAAATAACATTTTGATTAATTTGTTGTTGATCTCGAAAATTATTTCACCAAATATTGAGCATGAATTTCTAGATTCAAGCTTCAAGCATAAATGGAAAGTCATCCAAAGCTCTCCATTGATTTTCATAGTTTTATGTGTTAAGAGTATCGTTCCACAAGAAATGAACCTTAAATTGAATTGTATTAGTTCGCAATCAGATTCGAATGTTGTAAAACATAATAGATTGTTTGATTATATATCCAAGTTAAGTTACTAATTAACTACGATGAATTTTTATTTATTTATTTTTTCTAAAAAGACGGGATGAATGTGTTGAAATTTTGAATCTACCCATTATTATCCTATTTTCAATTATCAACTGTGCAAGTTAATTTCATTCATGCGTTTTTGACAATTATAATCATATTATATTTAACCGTTTCTTCCAACATAAATTAATTCTATTATAGACATGATTAAATCATATTCCTAGTCCGAATTCGAATAAATATGACGCATTCAATTACACGATTATCAAAGTGATTACACCCACGATATTGTCATTCCTAACATCTATTACTTGCGTGTTAATCATATAATGTTCTACTTAATTGTAAACTTTCCAACACTATAATCAAGCAACTACTTACCTAATTGATGATGAAACAATTAAATAATGCAACGAACGTGCATAATTAATCAATAAACTACTTGTTTCTAAATGCATAATTAAAAATAAATAACTAAGTATTTCATCTTCATCCAATACAAAAGAATATAATTTAACACGTTTCTAAAGATAAAATGACAAGAAAAACGTAAAAGTATCATCCAGAATTTATAAATATGAGAAAGAAATATCACTGTCTAATTATTGTTCTTGATTATCTGCCCCGAGTTTTGAATCCTTAAATTCCTAATATTTCTTTATTCAATCCATGTACCATATTTGTTCTTGCCTCCAACTTATGACGAATTTATCCCGCGTTCTTAAATGATTCTATGATATGGAAGTGATTTGAGAGGTGAGAGAGAAATTATTCAATGGATGCCCAAGTCTTGTATTATATAAGTTGAAATTAGGTCAAGGAATACGTTCAAATTGGATTTTGAAAGAGTTCCGATCAAATAAAGAAAGATACATTCGCTTCGCGCGTGGTTATGTGTCTATACATCTGTCAGTATTTTGTGGTCCGAATTGACTCCCAACAATATCCAGTTGCTGTTTTGTGGTCCAAGTAAACTAGTGGACTTTGTAATTTGGTAATCGAACTCTGAATTTCATTCATTTTCGTCGATTTTTTGTTCATTTATTTTTTCAAATTCACTTCAAATCATTGAGGCGTTCCTAACAAATGACAACTACACGAAATTAGACTATAATTTATTAAAAGTAATACAAAATATCAGAATTACACTTATTAATAGCTATGATTATGTGAGTAGAATGACTAAAAAATTGGCTTTAATGTAAAAGCGTAGAGTGTCCACCTTTAATAGAGGCGTGAGATTTACAAAGAAAGAACACGATTTAGCTGGGTGTCCTCAACTAAGATTTTGATATATTTTAAAGGATTATAAATCCTAATGAATTTGGTAGATTTGAATAGATTTTCACAAATTTCATTAGAATTTCATTAAATATGATGAAATTTCAAAAGATTTGGTTACATGTATTTTTAAGCTTGAAATTCATCCATTAATAAAATCTTTATAAATTTACTACTTTTCGAGAATAGCTAAAATTTGAAGGATTTCATTACAATTTCAATCGGGAACACCTAGATTTTAATGAATTTCATTAAAATCTCAATTGAAAACACCTAAATTTTGAAAGATTTTAAAAATTCATCACAATCTCAATTGAGAACACTCCTCTTAGTTGGTGTAGAGAGAATTATAAATTGCTAAATATTAAATTAAATCAAACTCAACCGTAGTTTTTTAATGACGATGAGATATAACTTGATTAAGACTCGACATAATTTTTTCAAAGACTAGACTAAGCTTATTTTTTAGCTCAATTTTTCTCAAAATTCATTTTCAACTATACATTCCCAAATAAAGTAATTTTATACAGATTAAAAAATTTCCCTATTTTTTGACTTCACATCTTCAAAAAATACTATTTTAAAACATATTTTTTCCACAACAATGCTACAAGTATATGGGAGTTTCACAGTTTTTTTGCTAGATCCCAAGTGTGGACACTGCATTGGTTCGTTTCAACCTTTTTTTTCCCCATCGCCCAATCCAAAAATGCCATCTCCCTTCCCGTGAGTTCGACAAATTTTTGCATTATCACGCGCTAAAATGGAAAGGCATGTTAGGAAAGTTAAATGCACTAAGGATACAAAAATATTAGATTATCTGTTATTTATCTTCATTAGAGACGTTCATCAATGCATGTGACAAATTATATGCTACGAAATAATAAATTCAATTAAATGTATGGATGAAAAATTCTTTATTGTACTTATCATTTAATGCAACATTATATGATGATCATCTCTAGTGGAGATATATAACATTATTTTTATCTAAAATTATATTTAACACAATATAGTAAAAATTAGATCTTCCCTACGACAATTTTCTCTTATCATCATATTTCATCTTCCTTTTTTTAGCAAATAACCTTTTCTTCTACTTTTTTTTTAAAAATAAAAAACAATATACAATACCATTGAAATCATATAAAATTTAAAGCCTAATTAAGAATAATGTTATTTATCTTTATAATCATCCGACCACGTGGTCTTATCATTTAATTTCCACAAAATGTGTACAAATCCCATAACGTAGTTACTATTCAATCAATTAAGTACCCGTACATTTCATAAAGTACTTATTTATTTAGTCGAATTTAATGTATTAAATATATTTTAATTAAATATTATAACAAGGGTTAGTCAACTGACCAATTTGCCGTCCTTTCAACCACTAAATTTAAATCAATTAATCCCTAAATTCCGAATAAAAAAAGATAAAAAATCCAACTATATAGAAAAAGGAAAAAAGGAAAAGGAAAAGGAAAAGGCAAAGGCCAAAGTGACAGGCCTTCACGTTGGGGTCATCGATCTTGATTCGCCACGTGGCATCTCATGGTCGTGGATCCCACGCTGACATGGCATATTAAGGAGTGTTGAGTCAGGGTTTAGCATCGACACAAACATACTTTTAGAGAGAGAAATATATATATAAATATATAGAGCGAGAAACGAGGCGCGGAGAGGCCGTCCGAAAACAAGAGAAAGCACCGTTGTTGCTGCAAAATTCTTCTTCTCTTTCTCTCTCTATATACACTCGCATTTTCTAGGGCAAAATTTTGAAAATCTAAATAAAGAAGATTAGTGGAAAATATTTAAATTCATAATATTCTGGCCCGAAAAATCCACAACCAGAAAGAAGTTAGCCGCATATCCAGATCAAGAGAGGAAATAAACCCATATAGAATATTTCGAATATCAATATATACACACACATATATATACGTGTGTGTATATATATATATATTGCAGATCTTGCTGCTCTTCTTTATTTCCACTCCGATCGCCACTTCCGTTTCTTTTTGTTACTTGTCTTGATTTATTTATTTTTTGAAAATAAATATAAATTTGAGTGGGAAAAGGGAAATTGGGGAAATGAGCTGGTGATCCTTATAGGGTAGTCTAGAAGGGTTTGTAATTGGATCTGATTCCTGGAGCGGAGATAATTGGGGTCCTTCTGGTCGTTGGATGAGAGAGCATTTATGTTTTTCATATTTATATGTACTAATTTTAGTTAAGATTTGTATACGTACATGTTTGGGAATTCAAGTGGGAAGAAAGCGATGAAATGGGTAACACTTCTTAAGGACTTCAAGGAAAAGGTTGGGCTTTCGCAGACTCCGTCGGCTTCGTCTTCTCCTTCATCATCACCGTTCAAGGATGTCAATGACAGTAGCAGCAGTGCCCAGTCATCCAGCCAAGATTACACATCATCGTCTTCAAGGTTCGGCTTTTTATGAATCTATGCGTGAACAAATATTATATAAGCTCGTGACAGATATTATTGGTCTTGGTATTGCTTTTGCGGTTGGAGAAGAAGAATTTGAAAGTCAACTGTTGGAGGAAGTGGTCAATAATAAATATTTTGTTGCTAAATAGGGCTAAATAATGAATATTTTGTTGCTAAATAGGGCTATGGATATTACTTTTAGTTTTGGTTGGATAATGATTGGTGATGACAGGTTGATGCTAGGATTATTTGTTAAACTGATCCTGGATAGTGTCAATAGAAAATAAAAAAGAGAAGCTTTTTCTCTTGGGGAAGGACAATCCTTTAGTTTTAGGTCGAAGTAAAGGCTTTAGGCTAGTCTTCTGGAATATGCAGACAGAAGCTGTTAAAGATTAAAGATACAGTTTAAAAAAAGATTGACGAAATGCTGACTAGTTATACTGTCCACAGTTAATGGTATCTGCTGCATTTTCTTACTATGCTTGAAAAGTTACCTTGTTAAGTAATAAATTTCCATACAAAATCATAACCACTTCACCTGGGTTTTTTGTTGATTGGTCAAGGGGGTAAAATTTTATCTAAACCCTACTGCATAAAGTTGGAATGTGGATCTGCAAAATTGCGCAGAACCCAGCATAGGATGATATTTTTCAATGCTTAAATACTTTTAGCCCACTATCGATGCAGCTGACATAGAACTTGAGGGTACTGATTGGTGCTCAGTGTGAGTGGTGTGGGATAAATGTGGTAATTTGTGGAAAAGCATTTTTCTTTTTCTTATTTTCAACCACACATTCTCCAATAAAATAATATTACACGTAAGCTCAAATTTGTTGCCTCTCATTTTCTGACATTGTTGCCTTCGTTGCGTAGATGGATATAATGTTAAAAATTGAGTACTGGTTGTTTTGGTGAAACAATTATGCTAGGAACAAGAAATCATGTAATAGAATCCTTATAAATTAATGAAACCGGTATTAATCAATTTCTTTGATGGGCTTTAATTAATTTCACAAAGATTAACACTTAAGATGGAACAATATCTTTTGGCTTAATTCTAAAATTGGTTTAAATTTACCACATAATTCTTGTTGGAATTCATAGGCAGTTTCAATTTAATTTCTAATGGTTTAATGGTGGGTTAGTTTACATTATACATATGGGTTTGAGTAGCTTTGCAGAGGTTAATGAATTAAAATAGTCTGGTGAACGAGCTGAATGTGTTTATTAATCAGCAGAATGAGGGGAAAATTATAACAACGAGCAAGTGAAAGAGAAGATGAAACATTATATAATGCGAAAGCCCATTTCTCTAATAAGATCGGGACGTTTTGAGGTGCGAAATGGGAGCCAAAGGATGTCATTTTTGGGGTTTGAATAAGATGACCTTTTCTTTTTATTTTTTAGGTCGAAAGATTAATCTTTTCATAACCTTGGTGTGTATTTCACCGGTGCTTGTTTTTCCAATTATGAACGCGTTGTGGGCCTATTGCCCAGGTGATTCGCCCCAATAATTGGTCTATGGTGATGTGAGCAATCAAAATGATTTCGTCGTTGAATTGAAATAATTTTTTGAATTTTTTTCAATGAAATTATCTCTCTCTCTCTTCGTTGTTTTCTTTTCTCAACATCTGCATTGGCAACAGTGTATCAACCAAATATAACCTAGTGAAGTGGATCAATTTAATTCTTTCCTATAAGTTTTTTTTAGTTTGCTTCCAAACCGTACAGACTTTGATACAAAAGTTTTTGATGACAACATGTCAACATTGGTCATCTTCTTAGGTGATTTTAACAATGGGTATGTGATGTCCATACTAGGAGTTCTAGATTCGATTAGTTTGCACCTCTGATTCTTTAAAAAATGATTGTGCATATGATTTTGGAAAATAATGGAATGTGTACCTTATTGATTTAAACTTCCTTTTTTGCTTGACTTACTTTGGATTCGAATGGAAAATTGCTATTCAAGCCATTTGGCCCCTATTAATTCCTCATTTTCAACTTTTGTGAGCCCCCTTGTTTGAATTCATTCAAATTTGTAGGCAATAACAGTAATTTGTGTTTGACTTCTGTTAGGAATTCGAGGATGTGATATGGCGCGATATGAAGTATAGACCGCACAAATAATAACAAGACTAAAAGAAAACAAATAAGAAGAAGAAGATTTACAGAGGAATCGAATATTTTATAACAACCAATGGAGAGAAAATTACAGTTCAGCAACTAAAGGTCTAAACTGAATGAAAAGTATGGTATTTATAGGAGAACCGTCTAAAACCTTAAAATAAGGAAACTAGGTTAACAATCGCGTAAAATTCAAAAAAAAGGAAAGAAATCTGCGGCCCGTAGCTCGAGCGAAGCTCGAGTGATAAGCGGGCGACGAGCTGTCGCTCCAGCGACAGTCGGGCGACAGCTTCCTTGCTCCAATTTTGCTCATCTCGCTCTAGCGTGAGTCGAGCGATCGTCCAGCGCCATCAATCCGCATTTTTTCCTTCTTGAACCATATTTGGACATCATCAAGCCCAATACTTCGCAACGCGAAACCCTACCCAATTTGGACCGGATTTGGGTCACAAAACCTCACAATCTCCACCTTGACACAAATTTCGGTGCAACAAACGAAGCTTCAAAATTTTTCCACCTGGAAAAATAAGTATGACTGCAGCGAAACACAATGGACTCTTCAACTTGAACCAAACCTCTCCAACACTCGAAAATATTCTTCCTCTTCCACCATATCCAAACACGGATACAAATGAACCCAACCCCCAGGTTCTCAAAATTCACAAAGAATTCAAAATTTACTGAACAGGGTCGAAACAGACCCTGTAACAGAATCTCCACTAAATGCTTTAACTGAAGGCCGCTGGCTAGACTCGTCACCTTCAACAACTCCAAAAGCATGCTCATCCAGATCAGCATCCTCGTACCTATTTCCAATGGATCTCTCCCTAGCCATTGAATACAATGGAACCACAGACTGTGGTGGCAAAACGGAATTATCCATATCCCCGAAACTCGACACAGTAGTATTCTCCAAAATATACCTAGATCCAACTTCCCACGGTACTGTACCAAACTGTATATCCACCAAGGTACCAAACCTGTGCTGATGTTTCTTCACTGATTCTGCCTAACCTTGCAAGATGTATAATTGAGACTTTCTCCGCCCCTTCAATACAACACTGACACTATTTCGGACCTTCAAGACTCCACCTGCACCAAAGAACGTGTACCCTCTCGATTCCAGGGTACTCAGGGAGATGATGTTCTTCTTCAAGTTTGGAATATGTCGAATTTGGCCAAGTGTTCTGGTTGTTCCATCAACCAACTTCAATCTGACTCTTCCAAGACCAGCTATCCGACAAGATTCGTTGTTTCCCATAACACCACCACCTTGTGTCACCGCTTCACATGATTCAAACAAATCCCTTTTAGGACTCATATGAAACGCACCAACTCTATTCAAAATCCACTACTCGTCAGGATTGGATTCCACTTCAAAATTAGTCAAAAGTTTTCCATCACTTACAAAGTTCTCTGCGATGTCTGCTTCACCTGAAGTCTCTGATTGTCTCCCACGATTTGCAGCTGAATTACCCTTACCATGCAACTTCTCGCAATTCTTCTTGATGTATCATTTCTTCTTGCAGTAAAAACAAAAATATCTCTGCGATTTCTACTTCACCTTAAGTCTCTAATTGTCTCCCACGATTAGCAGCTGAATTACCCTTACCATGCAGCTTCTCGCAATTCTTCTTGATGTATCATTTCTTCTTGCAGTAAAAACAGATCCTATTGCTGAAATCCACCATCGACTTGCCCCTTCGCCAATCAGCACTAACCATGAGAGCTTAATCACCTCTGGAATCAGCTCCAACGAGATTTTTAGCTTCTCATTTGAGAACAAAGCATCATATGCTTCTTCAATGGTGAGTGTGTCACGACTGAATATAATCGTGTCCCTAAACGATGAAAACGAACTAGGCAGCGAGCACAACAGGATTAAGGCCAAGTCCTCTTCATCATATTTTACCTCTAACGTCTCCAGATCAGCGACAATCTCCTTAAATACAGCCAGATGATCTTCCAGTGATCCGCCTTTTGCTATGCGATGAGAATAAAGCCTCTGCTTCTTATGCAATTTGCTGGTCAGACTTTTGATCATGCACAATTGCTCCAGTTTCGACCACAATGCAGTTGCTGTCTTCTCCTTCAAGACGTCCAGGAGAATGTTGTTAGATAAATGAAGATAAATCTGTGAAAGTACCTGTCGATCCTTTCGTTGCTTTTCCTCTATTGTCCAAGTTTGTGGGCATTTTATCAAATTTCAATAAAGCATCATCCAAATTCATCTGCGCCAATATAGCTTTCATCTTCATTTGCCACAACGAAAATCTTGTACTGCGATCCAACAACGGAATATCATACTTCATGGTAGCCATCGATAACAAAAATCTCGAACGAATCAAATCTTTGCTCTGCGGAACTGCTGAACCTAGCTCTGATACCACTTGTTAGGAATTCGAGGAGATTATGACGAGATATGAAGTATAGATCGCACAAATAATAACAAGATTAAAAGAAAGCAAATAAGAAGAAGAAGAAGATTGACAGAGGAACTTAATACTTTATAACAATCAATGGAGAGAAAATTACAGTTCAGCAACTAAAGGTCTAATAAACTGAATGAAGAGCTTGATATTTATAGGAGAACCGTCCAAAATCCTAAAACAAGGAAACTAGGTCAACAATCGCGTAAAATTCGAAAAATAAGGAAAGAAATCTGCGGCCTGTCTCGAGCGATAAGCGGGCGACGGGCTGTCGCTTGAGTGACAACCCAGCGACAGCTTCCTCGCTCCAATTTTGCTCATCTCGCTCGAGTGTGAGTCGAGCGATTGTCCAGCGCTGTCAATCCGCCTTTTTTCCTTCTTGGACCCTATTTTGACATCTTCAAACCCAATACTCCGCAACGCGAAATCCGAGACCCAATTTGGACCGGATTTGAGTCACAAAACCCAACAACTTCCGTACGGATTCTGACAAAGCTGATATAACTTTTGTATTTTTAATTATTTTATTCACTGTAGCTTAATGAGATGAGAAGAAAAATCTCATTAAAACGAGATCCAAACGGGGGGCATTATTTTTGATTGTGCTAATACAGGTGCATGATCTAGATTTAACATATATTGTTGCCATTCTTACCTTGTGAACAGAGACAGACATGAACTGGAATTGGATTTCAAGAGTTATTGGGAAGAGTTCCGTTCATCTAGTTCTGAAAAGGTACTCACAGACACATTGTACAGTAGGTCTACATGTATGATCATCATTATTTTTAATCCCCCATATTGGTGGAGATATATCAGAAGAAACTCCAAGTCTGACCTCTTTTCTGTATCCATGCAGGACAAAGAAAATGCCTTGAATTGGACTGTAGATATATTTTGTAGATTAGTGAAGCAGCACACAAATATAACTCAATTAATTACCATGTATGAGGGCAATTTTCCTTTCTTCTCTTTTTTGTCCTATAATATATTTGCTATAAATGGATTTACTTGAGATTTCATTTCTGACTTTATCAATTGGTTATTTTGTACCAGAATCACTATAGTTGTGCTGTCTTTTTTACTAAATTACTAGATGATCCCCGACTTTAAAAAAAAAACCTATCTAGTGTTTACGGGTACAGGAATTTACAACTTTTTTCTTTCGTACGTATTTCTGGATAAACTAACTTACAAACAACTTTATGTTTAACAAAATAGTTACACATGAGTAGAGTAAAATTGTCAAATGAAGAAATCATATTTGGCTTGTTTTAAAAAGCAATGGAACACTTTCTCCGCCAAAATTTGATGAGAATATGTTTTAATGTATTGTATAAATATTAAATTTAATTGTTGATACTCGATAAATTGCCAAAACATTAGTTTTACCAGGTTCATTATTTGACTACTGCTTAGGTAGTCTTTATTAGATCAAATGGTGCTCAATTTTTAAAAATCATTTCAATAGTTAATTATTCGATACTTAGCATTAATATTAGCTAATAAAAAATTGCTATTAAAATGTAATTAAATGATAAATTTTTTAATACTGTTATTTTGACTTTTAATAAACCAATCAATTTTTTTAGAATGAAATCATTTCATTTTTATTATGTCATGTAATAAAATTTTATTAGCTTAATGAGTTAAACCTAAACAAATTTCATTCCCAATTAAATTTATTACCTTTTGAGTTTTTATATTTAAATAATAGTTTTTTTAATATATTTGTAAATTTTAAATTAGTAAAGGTAGTTGAGTTATTCACCATCAAAAGAGTTGCGTATTTAATGGTATCACGCCGTTACTATCAAAATAAGTAACTCTTTTCATGTATAAGTAAGAAAGTGATTGCTTATTTGTATAACCAAACACGTCTTTAATGATAATTGACTTATAAGTAAGTTAGACTTAATAACTTATATGCTTACCCATCTTGCTATAAATACTCTATTTTGTGACCTGTAAGAAACATGTCAACTTTCTTAATTTGTTCCTTAAATTCTTTTCATTGAGATTTTGCTTTCTCGGTGAAATAGATAGGTTAATTTCTAAACCATCATTTTGCAGGTTAGTAGAGACGCACATATTTTCTTTTGTAGTGGGAAGAGCATTTGTAACAGATATTGAAAAGTTGAAGCTTAGCAGTAAAACAAGATCTTTGGAAGTTGATATAGTTTTAAATTTTTTCTCTACAACCACGAAGGTTTTTCCTCAGATTCTATTTGTGAAAAATTCTCCGTCTCTCTCTCTTTTTTTTATTTATTTCTGGTTCAATCTTGCTTGTCCTGTGGTTAAAACACATTCTTAATTCTCAGCAGGATGGCATCAATCCGGGAGCAAATTTATTACACGCAGTTGAAGTCCTTGTATCTGGGGTAAGTACATTGAATGTACTAACATACGATCTTCTATTCTTTTAGCCTTTTGCTTTAATAATTATTTTCGTTTCATTTCCCATTTATCATGATAACTTAAATTCAGTCATTGCTGTGGTGCCTCCTCTCCATCCCAGTTTCTGTAATATGGCTTGAATGGAATTTCCATTCCACATGCTTCTCTATTATCTCCTTCTTGATAACGACTTATTTGCAAAAGGAACTTTAAATTTTGGGGAAGTGAATTTTGTCCTCCACCATATAAAAAAAGTGATGTGGGGGATTTATGAAATCTCCGAAATCGAAATTAGCACATTCAATATTGAGTATAATTTTTTTTTCAATATTATTATTGAACTAATTCAAGTATTTTGCCCTGCTTGCATTTGTAAACATGATAACATGTAATATTTCTGTTGAACATGAGAATCTGTGGTTGATAATGGTAAGTGATTTATTGACATCTCTTTGTGGAAAATGGAAAGAAATGTTGATGGCACTGAATTCCTTAAGCTATATAAAAGCATTGTATGTTGGTATATCTCACAATTTATTATGTGTCTACAGACTATCGACAGACAATCTTTTCTTGACTCTGGGATCTTATGCTGTCTCATTCATGTCCTAAATGCTCTTCTTGCTCCTGATGTGGGCAATCAGAGACTACAGCTGAAAAATGATGGGGAGCTTATAAAAGTAGATGTAAAGCACGATGGAGAGACTAGAGCTGCACGGCGGCTTGAGGTAGTTGTTTTTCTAGCGAAGATATTATCTTCCATCTGAAATGCTAGTTTATTCTATTATTTCTTTCTTTCTTGGGAATGTAGACTAATCTAGTATTTCT
This sequence comes from Fraxinus quadrangulata, assembly GCA_903798255.1. Classification (NCBI taxonomy): domain Eukaryota; kingdom Viridiplantae; phylum Streptophyta; class Magnoliopsida; order Lamiales; family Oleaceae; genus Fraxinus; species Fraxinus quadrangulata. The sequence continues at coordinate 17,061 of CAIGRB010158455.1, forward strand.
GTGTGTAAATTTTCCTTTGCATAATTCCTTTGTGGTTTTTATTTATTTATTTGCTTTCTTCCAAATTGGAATGCTAGGCATATGTCCTTGTTTTCTTGTTGTAAATTTCAGGTCACGTTGTGACGTTGTCTACAACTTGAATTTACTTTCTTTTTTCCTTTTTGCTTTCAAGTCCAGATAGTTGTTGCTTCCTTATTTTGGTGGTCAGATTTGCACCAATGCTATATTATAGATGTGGATGTAATGGAACTTGTCGTTAAATACCTGATTCTGAGTTTCCTTGAAGTTGAAGAAATGGTTTTTTTGTTAAATAGAAACTAAAGGTTTTTTTAGTAATTATCATGTTGCTGGATGTGAATTCTCCTTGGGGCGTTATCATTTATTATTTACTCTGCTTATCCTTAGAGTGCTAGTTTCTGAAAATTGATATGTGCAACCTCTACAACTGAAATTTAACTGATTCTTCGTCTCTGCTAACTGTCTTTACCAAGTTGATGTTGACATCAAACCAAGTGTGGGGTGACAAGGCAGAATATTGCAATTACAATTCATGTTGATACTCACAGATTTTGATCAAGTACTCAATAAGTACTTTGTTCATATATATATATTATTATTTTTTTTTGATAGGTAATCGGATAATGTTATTAATCAAAAGAGAATACATAGGAAGTGTATTATCAATTTAAGCAAAACAAAAACATGAAATTAGGCAGCACTTCTATAAGAATAGTAGCTGCGACATTAAACTAGGTATACAAAGTCCGATAAAACAGTTCTCTAATCTGCTCCGTCGTTCGTGTTTGGTCTTCAAAATAGCGGCACACACCATACAATGCATTCCGGGATAAGATCACATACAAGCTTGCTATCCTTATCATGAAGTTTTCTCCTCCAAGCCCGTAGCCGTCCTTTATACGTTTCGGCAACACCCAATCCATATGCTGAGAAGTCAGAATATTGTTCCACAGCCAACAACACCATCACAATAATGAACAAGTGGTCATTCGTCTCCCCATTCCTCTTACACATAACACCACTCGTTTACATAAAAACCATTTCTTCGAAGATTATTTACCGTTAATTCATGTTCCCTAAAAATCATCCATAGTAAAAATGCCACCCCTGAAGGCAATTTGCATTGCCACATCATCTTTCAGGGAAAAGAACTCTCCACACCAAAAGGGATCCAAAATATGTGCGAACTGAAAAAGTACTATCCCGTGCCAATCTCCACCTGCTACGATCACCCTCTCCTACCTGGATTTGCACTTCATGCAAGGAGGTCAAAAACAACATAATCCTTTAATCTTCTTGTCTTCTTTCCATCTTTCTTGAGGGTCGGCAGTTTCTCGACCTAATATTTTATCAAAAACAACTCACTATTTGGATGAATATTCCATGCTTTCTTCATTTCTCTTCACGCAAAACATAACATATTCCTAACCTTGTCATCAAATTTGACATTTGAAAGCATATCTGCATTCAAGGGGTAACATGTGTAACATTTTTCAAATAAGTTCACACATTTTTGGCTATAAGTTTCTCATTATTTATCTTTTTATTATCTTAGTTAACGAATGTGATATATTACCTTCCACGAATCTCTAAGTGAAAAGTAGCTTCACAGTTGATGCTCAAAATGAGTTCTAATGTTCTCAAAACATTAGTTCTCAGAACTTCACTTTTGTTATATTATATTTTGCAGGGAGAGTATTGCTGTACACGTTTTCAAATGATTGGTTTGTGTGATTAGGATATATATCTGACAACATCAACTTTTCTTACAACTATTTTAAATTTTTGTAGGTAGAGGGAAGTGTTGTACATATCATGAAAGCATTGGCAAGCCATCCTTCAGCTGCTCAAAGTCTCACAGAGGATAATTCACTCCAGTTACTCTTTCAAATGGTTGCCAATGGTTCCTTGGTGGTGTTTTCCCACTATAAGGAGGGTCTTGTTCCCTTGCATACCATTCAACTTCACCGACATGCTAAACAGGTAGCATCGAATTTCATCATCCACTACTGAGTCAGTATTGGAAAAATTGTTTGAGCCATTAGATGTTCCTGTTTTTCCTGATCGGTGAAGTGATTTTGTATATGATTGTTGTTCCAGATACTTGGTCTTCTTTTGGTCAATGACAATGGAAGCACAGCCAAGTATATACGCAAGCACCATCTGGTATATAGCCCATGTTTGGTCCCCATTAAATTAACTTTTTTCCTATCTATTCTTATCAATCACACATTCTCCAATAAAATAATATTACATGTAAACCTAAAAAATTTTCCTTCTTGTTTATCCACATATTCTCCAAAAATTATTGTTCCTTTTATTATAATGTGGAATAATGGAGCCCAAACAAGGGCATAATAATTTCTTTGTTAATCAAATGGTTTAGGTTTAAATCACATACAAATAAAAAACAGAACTTAGTTTACTTTCTTGTATTTTTCCTCTTGTTAATTTTTCCCTTCTATTAACTGTTAACACCATCATGAAATGTGCAAAATTTTCTGCCGTGTCTTAATTTTTAGCATATGATTATTACTACCAATAAATAACTTTGTTTTTATATTAATTTTCTGAAGCCAATTTACTCACAAGTGAACGATGTAACTTGAGTGAAGGGTTTGAATGTGTGGCATACAACGATGTCTTAGATGTCACTAGAATACCTGGTTAGTTTTAGGGTGAGATAAGACATTTCACCTTTAGGAAGTTGAAGGCAGTCCAATGAACTTTCAAAGGAGAAGCTCATGAGATGACATACTTGTTGCCTTCTTTTGAAGATTATCTATGAAAGACCTGTATCTTCATCCAAAAGGGAAAGGGTTTGCATCATATGACACTAGCTGTGTATGAAGAGAATAATTCTTGTTCTTTTCTCCTAGACTTGTTAGATTGAACCATCTCACTTAGTTGGAACCTCTTGGAAAAATAAGTGACTTACTTTATAAACTTAAAAGGTAGGCACCTGAATAAATACATCAAATGCTGAAATGTCCCTTCTACAAGATATCTAATTGAATCTGGCTCTCATTCTTCCTTTCCATTTACTTCCCTAATTTCTTTAAATCCCTACATGACAATCAACATTGAATTTTAATTGCTTCGTTGTATTTTAAATACTACTCTCCCCTTCTCCTTATGATAGATTTTGACAATGATTTTTGCTTTCATGTCTGGATGCCAGATAAAAGTACTACTAATGGCCGTGAAGGATTTCAAACCTGATTGTGGAGATCCTGCCTACACAATGGGCATCGTGGACGTGCTTCTGGAATGTGTTGAGTTGTCATATAGGCCAGGTAAAATGTCTTAATATCACCCATGAACTGGACTTGAAAGTTCAAGCTAGATTCATATTTCCTTCTGCAACTGAAATGACATATTTTAGAGATTCCATAAAAACATATATTTGCAACATAGCTTCTGTTTTGATGCCATAAGTTGGCTTACCCCTGTGTCAGTTCAATCCCATAGGTACTTCAGGAAAGAGAGAAGATCAATAGTAAAATAATCAATGCCTTTCCAAAGTCGTCATGGAGGACATAACCACTTTGTCACCCATTCCCGAAATTCTTTAAATTAGACTCCTTTAGTGAATGATTTAGATAACACAAAATTGTTATGCATTAATCGTTAATCCTGTATTACCAAAGCAATAACAACACAGAGCACAGAAAATTGAAAGCAAGTACCAAGAATTTAGAGTGGTTCACTCTCAATGCGAGAGCTACATCCACTTGCCATTGCTAGACTTCACTATAATGATGGAGAATTACAATGTGTTTTCTGATCCCACGTCTCTTAGTTTTGTTCTTCTCCATAAAGAGGTTCTCCTTAATACCTTTACATATAGGAGGAAATATTAGGGCGACCTAATACATGCGAACTTTTCTCAAAGTATCGCTATATTCGTTCAAACCCCGTTCGAGGGGGAAAGTGTAGAATATAGTTATTCCCCACACATTGAATGGAATTATCATGCATTCAAGGAATTAAGAATTACATTCTCCTTTCAAAAATTTATTTCAGTGCTGATTCTAGACAATTTGTTTTTTACTTGTAGAGGCTGGTGGTACAAGACTCAGGGAGGATATTCACAATGCTCATGGCTATCAATTCCTGGTCCAATTTGCTTTAGTTCTCTCCGAGAATCAAGATGGCCTATCTTTTCACGGCAAGCCGCTTTCTGAACAAGACTCCAATTCAAAGAATTTGCATTTGGCACATGAGATAGAGAGGCAGGAGTCAAGCGAAGGAGGAAACCACTCATCACGAAATCTCCTCTCTCCTACACTGTCTAGGCTGCTTGATGTCATTATTAGTTTCGCTCAAACAGGCCTTTCTGATGCTTCATCTGGACTAAAAAATTCGAAATTTACTCAGGCAAGGCCTAGTGGGCATGGCAGAAGTTGTGCATTGTCATCTGACCGAATAACTGATGAAATTTGGGAGAAAGATACTGATAAAGTCAAAGATTTAGAGGCTGTTCAGATGTTACAGGACATTTTAATCAAAGCTGAAAGTAGGGAACTGCAGGCTGAAGTACTGAATAGAATGTTCAAAATATTCTCTAGTCATCTTGAAAACTACAAATTGTGTCAGCAGCTACGCACAGTACCTCTTTTGATCCTCAATATGGCTGGCTTCCCCCCATCTCTACAAGATATAATCTTGAAAATTCTCGAATATGCTGTAACCGTTGTGAATATCATCCCTGAACAAGAGTTGCTCTCTCTTTGCTGCTTATTGCAGCAACCAATAACCTCTGAATTAAAGCACACGATTTTGTCTTTCTTTGTTAAACTTTTGTCGTTTGATCAACAGTACAAGAAAATCCTAAGGGAAGTTGGTGTACTAGAGGTTCTGTTAGATGATCTAAAGCAGCATAAGTTTCAGTTGGGTCCAGAGCATCTTAACTGTGATCCTGCTCCGTTGGAGAGAGAAGCTAGCTCAAGCAGCTTCAAAAAACATTTGGACAACAACGATGCAATTCTTTCCTCTCCGAAACTCTTAGAATCTGGTTCTGGGAAATTTCCCCTTTTCGGAGCAGAAGGCACAATTGCAGTTGCATGGGATTCTTTAGTATTCTTATTGAAGAAGGCAGAGGCTAATCAAGCACTATTTCGTTCTGCTAATGGCGTGTCTATCATCCTTCCATTTTTGGTATCGGATATTCATCGTCCAGGTGTTCTACGGGCGTTATCATGTTTAATTATTGAGGATGCCAAACAGGTCCACAACCTTCTTTATTTCTTTCATTTTTGCTTATGCCTTGAATTTCTTTACTGAAACTGCATTTCCTCTGCCTTTATGGAACTTCAAGAACAACTACTCCCAACTCCTTTCAAGTTTCCGAGTTTTGATATAAATTTCTTTTGGTTTGGCAGAACTTGAAAAACCTTTGGACTTATCAGATCAAGAATGTAACTATTATACTGATTGCAATTTTGTTGTCTTGCCCATCCTGATTATACAAGATACATCTTTGACATCCCAGCTTTTCTATTAGGTTATCATTTTTTCCGTGACCTTTCACATGCTCTCCAGATTTTGATACAATTGCTAGTCATCTTTCCTTTTCTAAAGTTTTGACATGTACCGTGTGAAAATGAATTTATATCTGTATCAGACAACTAATTTATGAATTAACTTCAGCGAAATAATTATGTTAATATATTTGTTTCGACATATAAATTTGTCCCTTGCCTTTAAATTCAGTGATGACACGCCACTATATTTTGATGTATTTAACTAATCCATTCTTTAATTGCCCTTCTCCAAACTTAATTGCTCAACTTGTAATTCATTTTTTTTATTTTTATTTTTGATAGGTAATCATAAAATTATATTAATCAAAAAGAATACACGGGAAGTGTATTATCAGTGTAAACAAGAAAGAAAAGACATGAAGTTAGGCAACCCCCTCTTTGAGCATAATGTTGATACCTGACAAGGATTTGTTTTCTTGTCAAAATCATCTTAGAAAGTATAATAAAAGATGGCTTTGACATTAGGAGTTTGAATGGTTGATCTGTTCTTCTTTCCCATTTGTCTTTTGCTTGGAGGTTCAAGTGCTTAGATGAAGTGAATATGCGACATGGTAATGTGATTTGACATTGCTGCCTTTTGTTGGTAATCTCATAGTTGTAGCTCAGTGTCATCCATGTAGGGTTCAGCTTCTATTCATGCCTTGGTTTCTCATAAATACTTTTGTTTCCGCAGAGCTTTATATACGACATTATCATTTTGTGTATATGATCTGTATTACAAATATAATTACAACTTTATTGCATGAATTGTGATTTTGCAAGTAACAACCATAATGCATCTTAAATTACTTGAATATACAAGTATTACAATATCCATATTTCCTTTTTCATCAGGCTCATCCTGAAGAATTGGGATCATTGGTAGAAATTTTAAAAAGTGGGATGGTTACAAGTTCTTCGGGATCTCAATACCGACTTCAAGACGATGCAAAATATGATACTTTTGGAGCCTTATGGCGCATTCTAAAGGCTAATAGCTCAGCTCAGAGGGTCTTTGGTGAAGCAACTGGCTTTTCTCTTCTGCTAACGACCCTCCATTTTTTTCAGAGTGACGGAGAACAGAAAAATCAATCTTCTATAATTGTATGCAGTAAGGTGTTTACGTACTTGTTGCGTGTAATGACGATAGGGGCTTGTGACAGTGTTGTTAACAGGACAAAGTTGCATACTGTCATATCTTCCCATACCTTTTATGATCTTCTCTCCGATTCTGGTTTGATTTGTGTTGAATATGAGCGACAAGTAATACAGTTGCTGCTGGAACTTGCTCTAGAAATGGTAATTCCACCATTCCTTGCATCAGACACGGCTACAGTTTCTGATGATGCTGAAAATGAATCAGCTAATTTTCTTCTTGTCACACCTGCGGGTTCTTTCATTCCTGATAAAGAACGGGTTTACAATGCTGCTGCTGTGAGAGTGCTTATACGTGCTTTATTGCTCTTTACTCCAAAGGTGCAATTAGAATTGCTTAACCTTATCGAAAAGCTTGCTCGTGCTAGCTCCTACAATCAGGAAAACCTTACATCTGTAGGTGAGAATCCGCAAATTTAGTATCTTTTGTCTTTTCTAATATCAACAGCATCTTGAGGAACTTTTACTGAAACATTTTAGGTTGTGTGGAACTTTTACTGGAGACAATATGCCCCTTCATATCGAGCTCTTCGCCACTAGTATCTCATAGTTTGAAGATTGTGGAACTTCTTGGGGCGTATAGGTAAAAACAACTTCTAGTCTGATACATCTGTTCCAGGACTATAATTCATTTTACTGTTTAATGTAACTATACGTGTATTTATATGAACTATATATATTTTGATAACAGGTTGTCAGTATCAGAACTTAGAATTCTTGTTAGGTATATTTTGCAAAACAGACTCGTGAGTTCTGGCCATTCTCTTGTTGAAATGATGGAAAATTTGATGCTTTCTGAAGATAAGGGTTCAGAATATGTTTCTCTAGCACCCTTTGTAGAGTTTGACATGAGCAAGATTGGCCATGCTTCGATTCAAGTGCCATTAGGGGAAAGATCATGGCCTCCTGCTGCTGGTTATTCCTTTGTTTGTTGGTTTCAGTATCAAAATCTCTTAAATTCACAGGCAAGGAAAATAGAAGTTCCAAAAGCTGGAATTTCCAAAAGTCACAGTATAACAAGTGGACTGCAACATGGACCACAGTTTCTTCAAATATTCTCCATCGGGGCAGTGGACAATGGAAGCCCCTTTTATGCCGAACTTCGTCTTCAGGAGGATGGTGTTCTAACCCTTGCAACGAGCAATTCTTCATCCTTGTCTTTTTCTGGGTTTGAAATGGAAGAAGGTAGGTGGTATCACCTTTCAGTTGTGCACAGCAAACCAAATGCTTTGGCAGGACTGTTTCAACCTAGTGTTGCTCATATATATTTGAATGGAAAGCTAAGACACACTGGTAAACTTGGATATTCTCCCTCTCCAGCTGGAAAGTCTCTCCATGTGACTATTGGGACACCTGTTGCTTCTGCAAGGATCAGTGATTTGTCGTGGAAGCTCAGATCTTGTTATCTTTTTGAAGAGGTCCTCCCACCTGCTTCTATATGTTTTATGTATATTCTTGGGAGGGGATATCGGGGGATATTCCAAGATACTGATCTGTTACAGTTTGTCCCAAATCAGGCCTGTGGTGGGGGTAGTATGGCTATTTTGGATTCTTTGGATGCCGACTTGCCTCTGCCTCCTAACATGCAGAAGGCTGAAACTACTAGCAAGCAAGGAATCTCCAAGGCAGATCGCAGTGGATATGTTTGGGATATAGAAAAATTGGGGAACCTCTCTTTGCAGTTGTGTGGTAAGAAACTCATATTTGCTTTTGATGGAACAAGTACAGAAGTCTTTCAGGCATCTGGAACTTTATCCATGCTCAATCTAGTGGATCCAACATCAGCTGCTGCGTCTCCTATGGGGGGTTAGTTGACTTTGTCTAGTGTACTTTAGTCTTGCGATTCATCTGAAAATCAGAGACATAATTGTTTTTCTGGATTTTGCTGTAATTATATTTTATTTTTTCCCTGTACTTCTGTCCAGGTATACCACGCTTTGGTCGACTTCTTGGGGATATCTATGTCTGTAAACATTGTGTCATTGGTGATGCAATCCAATCTGTCGGTGGAATGGCTGTTGTCCTTGCTCTTGTTGAAGCTGCTGAAACGAGGGACATGCTTCACATGGCTTTGAAACTGCTTGCAAGTGCCCTTCAGCAGAATCCTCAGAATGTAAGAGACATGCAGAAGTACAGAGGATATCATTTGCTTTCTCTTTTTCTTTATCGCAAAATGTCATTGTTTGACATGCAGTCACTTGAGATCTTTTTTCAAATTGCTGCGTGCGAGGCTTCATTTTCTGAACCAAAGAAAGCTGGAGCCTCACAGAGCTCCCGAGTACCTGCTGCAACTATTAGTGAAGCCAGCTTTGACGATCTTATTTTGGCCAAGTTCCGCGATGAATTTTCTTCAGTTGGGTCTCACAGAGATATGGATGATTTCTCTGCACAGAAAGATTCATTCAGTCATGCATCGGAGCTGGACAACACCAATATGCCCACTGAAACATCTAATTGCGTTGTTCTGTCAAATGCTGATATGGTTGAACATGTCTTGTTGGACTGGACTCTCTGGGTGACTGCTCCAATTCCGATTCAGATTGCTTTACTTGGATTTCTTGAGAATCTAGTCTCCATGCATTGGTATAGGAATCATAACCTTACGATTCTTCGCAGAATTAACCTTGTTCAGCATTTACTTGTGACTCTACAGAGGGGTGATGTCGAAGTGCCAGTATTGGAGAAGCTAGTTGTCTTGTTGGGGGTAATCTTGGAGGATGGGTTCCTTCCTTCCGAATTGGAACTTGTTGTTAGGTTTGTGATTATGACATTCGATCCACCTGAACTGAGTTCACGCCATCAAATTGTGCGAGAATCAATGGGCAAGCATGTCATTGTAAGAAATATGTTACTTGAGATGCTGATTGATCTGCAGGTGACTATTCAATCTGAGGAGTTACTTGAGCAGTGGCATAAAATTGTGTCATCAAAATTAATTACTTATTTTCTTGACGAAGCTGTTCATCCTACCAGTATGAGATGGGTCATGACTCTTTTAGGTGTGTGTCTTGCATCTTCTCCTACATTTGCTCTTAAGTTTCGCTCCAGTGGAGGTTATCAAGGTTTGGCCAGGGTGCTTCCAAATTTTTACGACTCCCCTGATATATACTATATTTTGTTTTGTCTGATTTTTGGCAAGCCTATATATCCAAGATTACCAGAAGTCCGTATGCTCGACTTTCATGCCCTCATGCCAAGTTATGGAAACTGTGGAGAATTGAAATTTGTGGAACTGTTGGAATCTGTGATCGCAATGGCAAAATCAACATTTGACAGGTTATGGATGCAGTTGATGTTTGCACACCAAACTGGCAATCTTTCTCAGGTGGGTGCTAGCCTTGTTGCAGAGCTAGTGGATGGAAATTTAGACATGGCTGGAGAGCTTCAAGGTGAAGCGCTAATGCACAAAACCTATGCTGCTCGCCTGATGGGTGGAGAGGCATCAGCACCTGCAGCTGCCACTTCAGTCCTCAGATTTATGGTCGATCTAGCGAAAATGTGCCCTATCTTTTCAGATGTCTGCAGGCGAACTGAGTTTCTTGAAAGCTGTATTGACCTGTACTTTTCGTGTGTCAGGTGTGCTCTTTATACCTTTGACAATCATCCTTCGACTCTACTAGATTTGTATATCATGTTACACATTTACAATCTCAAAAAGTATCTTGGCTGTGTCTAGTTAATCTGCAGTTAACTGAATTAGTTATTCTTTTGTTATTTAGGGCTGCCAATGCTGTAACATTGGCAAGAAAACTCGCTGTAAAAACGGAAGACAAGAATTTGAATGATGCTGATGATACTAGTAGTTCCCAGAATACATTTTCTAGCTTGCCTAATGAACAGGAACAATCATTAAAGACCTCTATCAGTATAGGTAGCTTTCCTCAAGGGCAGGTTAGTGCTAGTTCGGAAGATATTCCTGTTTTCCCAGATAATGTGGGTGGTGATAAACCAGAGATTAGTGTTGTCTCAACCCAGGAGGGATTGGACGAGTCCGTAAAAGATGTGCAAGTTGTGTTGAGTGTTGATGGTGAAGCAGTTGACCAGGTCTCCAATGCTACTTCTAGCAGTAATGATTTTAATTACCGCGATGTGAATAGCACACTAGATAACATCCTCCCAGATGATTCACAGAGTTCTGCTTCTTTCACCATGGTTGAATCCCCTATTTTATCTGAGAGATCTAACTTGAGGATTCCACTCACTCCCTCTTCGTCCCCTGTTTTAGCATTGACATCTTGGTTGGGGGGTGCCCCTCGCAATGAATCAAAAGGCCAGACTGCATCCACTCCGTCTGTAGAGTCATCTACGCCCATGAATGAAATTGATTCTTCTTCAGACTTAATGAAGTCAAGTTCTCAGGGACTTAATGCTTCAAACACACTGTTCACTATTAGTCCCACTCTTCTTCTCCAAGTGGATGATTCTGGCTATGGAGGCGGCCCTTGTTCTGCTGGAGCTACTGCTATTTTAGATTTTATGGCAGAAGTTCTTTCTGATTTTGTGACTGAACAAATGAAAGCTGCACCAGTGGTAGAGACTATTTTGGAAAGTGCACCTCTTTATGTTGATGCTGAATCTGTTTTAGCTTTTCAGGGATTATGCCTTACTAGATTGATGAACTTCCTAGAAAGACGTCTCTCGCGGGATGATGAGGAAAATGAGAAAAAGCTTGATAAGAGTCGCTGGTCCTTGAACTTAGATGCACTATGTTGGATGATAGTGGATCGTGTATACATGGGAGCTTTTCCTCAGCCAGCCGGTGTATTGAAGACTCTGGAGTTCTTGCTATCTATGTTACAGTTGGCAAACAAAAATGGTCGGATTGATGATGCAGTTCCGAGCGGCAAAGGAATTCTTTCTATTGGAAGAGGAAGCAGGCAACTTGATACTTATATACATGCACTTTTTAAAAATATGAATCGAATGATATTATTCTGTTTCCTGCCGTCATTCTTGATCAGAATTGGAGAAGACGATCTTCTTTCACGCTTGGGTTTGCGGAATGAGCAAAAGAAAAGATTGACTCCTAACTCATCAGCAGAGGATAGAGGGGTTGATATCTTCACAGTTTTACAGTTACTGGTTGCCCACAGGCGACTAATATTTTGTCCCAGTAATCTTGACACTGATCTCAATTGCTGTCTCTGTGTAAATTTGATCTCTCTTCTTAATGATCAGAGACAAAATGCACGGAATATGGCTGTTGACATTCTCAAGTATCTTCTGGTACATCGTAGGGCTACACTTGAAGACTTGCTTGTCTCTAAACCAAATCTAGGGCCACCTTTGGATGTTCTACATGGTGGATTTGATAAGATTTTGACTGGAGGTTTATCCGAATTTTTTGAGTGGCTTCATAGTTCTGAACAGGTTGTGAATAAAGTGTTGGAACAGTGTTCTGCCATAATGTGGGTACAGTACATTACAGGGTCAACAAAGTTTCCTGGAGTGAGGATCAAAGGCATGGATAGTCGTCGTAAGAGAGAAATTGGGAGAAAATCCCATGACACCTCAAAACTAGACCTAAGACATTGGGAACAGGTGAATGAACGAAGAATCGCACTCGAATTTGTTCGTGATGTGATGGCTACTGAACTAAGAGTTATTCGTCAGGATAAGTATGGATGGGTCCTTCATGCTGAAAGTGAGTGGCAAACTCATCTTCAACAACTTGTACATGAGAGAGGAATATTCCCAATTCGTACATCTTCCACGAATAAAGAGCCCGAGTGGCAGCTTTGCCCCATTGAAGGTCCATATAGGATGCGCAAAAAACTGGAACGGTGCAAATTAAAGATCGATTCTATTGAAAATATTCTGAATGGACAATTTGTGTTAGGGGAAGGAGAACTGTTCAAGGAGAAAACTGAAAATGAACTCAATGCCTCTAATACTGGCTTGGATCCTATTTTCAATCATCTAAATGATAAGGCAAAAGAAGACTCTTTTAATGCCGAGCTGTATGATGAATTGATTTCGAAAGAATCTGATGATGCTCAAGTTGTAGCTTTTAATGGGGTTGGATGGAATGATGATCATGATAGTAGTATAAATGAAGCAAATCTTCATTCAGCTGCTGAGTTTGGTATCAAGTCCAGTGTTGCCTCCACTCAAAGAGCAGACAGTATGTATGGAAAGTCTGATCTTGGATCTCCGAGGCATTCTTCTTCAATAAAAATTGATGAGGTTAGAATTGCAGAGGAAAAATCAGACAAAGAACTGAACGATAATGGTGAATACTTGATTAGACCTTATCTTGAACCTCTCGAAAAAATTAAGTACAAGTACAACTGTGAAAGAGTGGTGGATCTGGATAAGCATGATGGTATTTTTCTGATTGGAGAACTATCACTATATGTCATTGAGAATTTTTACATTGATGATTCTGGATGTGTATATGAAAAAGAGAGTGAAGATGATCTCTCTGTCATTGATCAAGCCTTGGGTGTGAAAAAAGATTTCTCTTTGGATTCTAATTCCAAGTCAACTTCATCCTGGTCTGCTACAGCGAAGGTCTTCGCTGGGGGTAGGGCATGGGCATATAATGGTGGTGCATGGGGTAAGGAAAAGGTATGTACTAGTGGGAATGTGCCCCATTTTTGGCATATGTGGAAGCTTGATAGTGTTCATGAGCTTCTGAAGCGTGATTATCAACTTCGCCCCGTTGCTATAGAGATTTTCAGCATGGATGGTTGCAATGACCTTTTGGTTTTCCACAAAAAGGAGAGAGAAGAAATTTTCAAAAATTTGGTGGCCATGAATCTGCCAAGAAACAGCATGTATGTTACCATAATTCTCTTGCTTAATCTTGTTCCTTGTCCTGCTTTTTACCATTAGTTCTGTTTTATTTTTGCTATTTTTTAATGCAAAGCTACTCAACAGCAGTGATATCTGTTTAATAGATAGTAAGGGCAATTTATTTTAGGCTGCTAAGTAGCTGATGTTTATACACCATAGTACTTCTCTATTGGTCTGATGCTTTGCTGGCAGTGTGAATTATGATGCGCTGGTACCTGTCTGTGTTACGTTGGGAATGTGGCTTTTGGCAAAACAACTTGTGTTGTTAAGATACAGAAGTTATTGGTACAAAATAACTTCCTCTAATACATGTTTTGGTTATGTTAATAGTTCTATATAATTCTTTTTTCTACAGTTGTGTCATCCTAAAGAATCACTAGTGTCTATGCCTCCTTTGTTCTGGTCTATTACCCATTATGACATTTATATTATGTGTGCCAGTGGTGAACCTAAATATATTTAATGTTTATACCATGTACATGTTATGCTATATTATTTTATGGTGAATAGTGCATGGTACTGAATTATAGGCAAATGCTGCTCTTTGCTTATATTTATTAATTCTCTCCTTTTGCATGGAACACTGCATTAATATGACAGCATATGTTATGATTTATTTTGTTGAATCTGAAATCAGCAAGGGCGCTATATTTGTTGATTTATTTTATTCAACTGCCCCAGTTCATTGAGTGGAACATTGACCTATATTCTTTTCTTTTGCTTTTGGCACATATTCTATCCATGCTTCCAGTTAACAATTTTCATAGTTTCAATTTCATTTCCGGTAACATAATCATGGGAGTTTATGAGAGTCATCCATGTAACGTAACAGAAAATTCAGATGAATTTATCTCCATGTGAAATCAAATGCAGTGCACCATGTCTTTGCACTCTTTCTTACTCTCGCTGGAACCGGTAGGATTGGGACCGTTATCACTTTTGTCCTTGCTAACGAAACCTCACAAGCATAAATGAAAGCTAGGAACTTGAACTTGGGGATTAACCAAAGCTTTAGTAAGCATCACCCTGGGGTTGAAGCTCATAGAAGAAATTCAATGCTTTAAAGTAATTATTTTTTATCTGATCCTTGTCTTAGTAACATTGATGTAATCAGTTCTAGAACTCTATAAACTCTTCATGGTCGATCATGAGATTCATCCATAAAGATGATTCAGTTCGCCAAGTACGGATGCTTCAAATTAAGATTTATTTGATATATAACAAGGAATGAACAAATAAACGACAGTGCCTTTCTGAACACAACTGCCTAGACAGGCAGATTTGAGTTCCTTTCTTCATAAAAGCATGGCTTTTACAGGAGCTGCCTTGGCTCTGTAGATCTATAGCTATGTCCTTAGAGATCAATTTACACTTCCTTTCCTGAATCTTTTACTTGTATATTGAGTGAGAAATATCAAAATGGGCTATGCAGGATTAGGAAATGTATCATGATGGTATAGTAATTTCTGTATGTTAACATTCTAAGTTTTTAAAATGTTTGATATTCATTTTTAGTTCTTATAAGCTCTAATTTTAAAGTTGGTATCATCATACTAGCATACTCTGAAACTTTTGTTCTGGTTTTGGACATTGTCAAACTTTAGAACGTGGTGGTTGTGCATTTTTATAGGTAATATGATATGTTAGACGGGTCACGGGATGAATGAGCATTCTTAATTTCAACGTCAAGTTTGATTTCCTAGTCTTTGGGCATTCTAGTACTTGTATTTTCTTGACTTGCTTCTATATCTGATGTAACCATGTCATTTGTCATGCTTTAGCACTTATTATCTTGCCCATAATTTTTCGTGCCTTTTTTTTAACTTGCAAAATTTTGAGCTTGACAATACATTTATATATGCAACAGATTAGACACAACGATATCCGGGTCAACAAAACAGGAAAGCAACGAGGGCAGCCGTCTTTTTAAGGTTATGGCAAAATCCTTTTCAAAGAGGTGGCAAAATGGAGAAATTAGCAATTTCCAGTACCTCATGCATCTCAACACGCTGGCAGGTCGTGGGTACAGTGATCTTACCCAGTATCCAGTGTTCCCCTGGGTTTTGGCAGATTACGAGAGTAAAAATCTGGATTTTTCAGATCCTAAAACATTCCGTAACCTTGGTAAACCAATGGGATGTCAAACATCTGATGGAGAAGAGGAGTTCAGGAAGAGGTTGGTACTTCTATCAACTCATTTACTACTAGTTCTGTCGAGCTTGTTCTTTTATATTTTTACTTTATTTTCTTTCTTGGATATGAAACTCTTTTATCTGATTTTATATACTTTTGATATGTTTTGTTATTTCATTACGTCAGATATGAGAGCTGGGATGATCCAGAGGTTCCCAAATTTCATTATGGTTCTCATTATTCCAGTGCTGGAATCATTCTCTTTTACCTTTTACGCCTGCCGCCATTCAGCGTTGAGAATCAGAAGCTGCAGGGGGGACAATTTGACCATGCTGATCGTCTTTTCAACAGTGTAGGAGATACTTGGTTGAGTGCTGCTGGGAAAGGCAATACATCAGATGTAAAGGAATTAATTCCAGAATTCTTCTATTTGCCAGAATTCCTGGAAAACAGGTTCAATCTTGACTTGGGTGAGAAACAATCAGGAGAGAAGGTTTGTCTAGTTCTTTGAAATTTAGTGCTCGAGTTGGTTCTGTCTCTGTTCAATTCTTCCCCTTCTCATTTCATTTTGGTCTTTGGTCTGGGCGTCCTAATATCTTGTCATTTTCTGCTAGGTTGGTGACGTGTTGTTACCTCCATGGGCAAAGGGCAGTGCTAGAGAATTCATCAGGAAGCACAGGGAAGCACTGGAATCTGATTATGTTTCGGAGAATCTGCATCACTGGATAGACCTCATCTTTGGATATAAACAGAGAGGGAAGGTGAGTGTCTCTGTCTTTCTGCCTCCACAATTTGGTATCTCATCATCTAGATGTGGTTGGAGCATCAATTTACCAAAATTTGTTAACTCAATAATCTTTTTTCTGTTCCTATGTTCCAAAATTGTGTCTGTGGCAGTATTTTGTTTCCATTTCCTCAGTTCACCCTCTTAATGGCAATAACTTTTTTTTCCCTATTGGACTGTAATAAGGATATAAGAAAGAAAAGATGTTGAAATCTAAAATTTGGAATCCAATGTTTTATATATTTTCCTTTGGTATAAGCCATTTTACCTCATAATTGTTGCCTTATTTCACTATCCACTGCACATTTATCTGAACCAGGGTCTTTTTTGATTCTATGAATTTCTTGGGAGGCATGTATGTGTGAACTCATGCTAAATCCACGGGCAACTTTATTTTATGCCGTGCTTAACCCCTTGGGTTCATTTTCTAATTCCTTAATTTTTCCATTTTCTTTCGAATTTTGATCTCGACCGTTCTTGTGTTGTTATCAGGCTGCTGAAGAAGCTGTGAATGTCTTCTACCACTATACATATGAAGGCAGTGTTGATATAGACTCGGTCACAGATTCTGCAATGAAAGCCTCTATTCTGGCACAAATTAATCACTTTGGACAAACGCCAAAACAATTGTTCTTGAAGCCCCACGTGAAAAGACGAACTGACAGAAAACTTCCTCCCCATCCACTCAAGCACTCACTGTTTCTTGTACCTCAAGAGATTCGTAAGAGCTCATCTTCTATTTCTCAAATTGTGACTGTTGGAGACAAGATTTTAATGGCCGGTACAAATAACTTGCTGAAACCCAGAACTTTTACCAAATATGTTGCATGGGGTTTTCCTGATCGTAGCTTGAGATTTGTGAGTTATGATCAAGATAGGCTTCTTTCTACTCATGAGAATCTTCATGGAGGCAACCAAATCCAGTGTGCCAGTTCAAGCCATGATGGTCAGGTTTTAGTTACAGGGGCTGACGATGGTTTGGTTTGTGTTTGGAGAATTGGCAAAGACGGACCACGTGCTCTTCGGCACCTGCAGTTAGAGAAGGCTCTTTGTGCCCATTCGGGTAAAATTACGTGCCTTCATGTTAGCCAGCCTTACATGATGGTTGTGAGTGGATCGGATGATTGTACTGTTATCATATGGGATCTTAGCTCCTTGGCTTTCATCAGGCAACTTCCTGAGTTCCCTTCACCTGTTTCTGCTATATATGTGAATGACTTGACTGGGGAAATTGTGACTGCAGCTGGTGTGATGCTTGCTGTTTGGAGCATTAACGGGGACTGTCTTGCAGTGGTCAATACATCACAACTTCCATCCGACTTCATTCTCTCACTAACGGGTTCTACATTCTCTGATTGGTTGGAAACTAACTGGTATGTCTCGGGTCACCAGAGTGGGGCCATCAAGGTCTGGAAAATGGTTCATCGTTCGAACGAGGATTCTGCCAAAATCAAACAGACTGGAAATTTGACAGGAGAGCTAGTGCTTGCAGGTAAAGTTCCCGAGTACAGGTTGGTCCTACATAAGGTTTTAAAATCTCATAAGTTTCCCGTTGCTGCCCTCCACCTCTCTGGTGACCTCAAGCAGTTGTTGAGCGGGGATTCTGATGGCCATCTGATTTCATGGACATTACCTGATGAAAGCTTGAGATCTTCAATTAATCAGGGATGATGATCAATAGGATAAAGGGTATTGACTTTTTTTTTGGGAGGTATATGGATTGAGTTCTTGCATTCATCGAAGAAGTGCATGACTCCATGCTATAAACCCACGAAGCACAAGACCTCCTCTCATAGCAAGCTTGCCTTACAGCTTCGAGAGAGACGTGGAATATTGTTTGCTGCAAATTGTTGTCGTTTTTCGCGATTAGCAGAGAAGATTTGACTTCGGGTGGGAGACGTATGTTGTATATAGTGAAACGTATGGGACAGTGTATAGAAGTGTTTGCAGAAATGGATCCTTGGCTCAAAATTTATCCAAACTGACTTTTAAGAATGGATGAGACGTATTGAGTGGGCCTTTTTAGTTTAGCTTCATTGCAGCAACGGGCATTTTTTTGCTCCATTTTTTGGTTGTGAAATGTACAATTCTTTTAGCTTGGTATATATACAAAGATTAAAGGGGGGCTCTAATTTCCCCCTTTTTCCTTCTTTTTTTTTATTACTGGATTTTCACTTCTTTTTACATATGGAGTAGTAAAAGACCAGCAACTGAGACTCGGTAAATTGTGTTTTTGTACCTAAAGAGGAATACAAATTGGGCTGAAAGTTCGTAAAAGTAGTAAGTGCTCCATTGTTTCAGATCGAGACACCTCCAAATTTTGGAAGGCTTGCAATAAGCTATGGAGACAGCCTAATTTTAGTATTGTATATGATATCCTTAATCAGATTGACGATTCAGAAGCTACTATTTAAGTCTTAGGGGAAAATGATCTGGGCATGTACTATGAATTTTAGAGGAACCGAGGTAGTTGGAAATCACACCTATCTTTAAGAAGTATGCATACAATAATAGCTTCCAGATTATTATCAGCATGTCATTTATAAAGTTCTCTATAGTAGTAGGTGTAGATCCCAATTCACTGTGATGAAGGTGGTGAAAACATGGTTTAGGTTCACATTATCGAGCGGACGGTACAAGTAATTGATAAATTAGAAATGAAATAAAATTAGCTCAAGATAGACAATTTTTTTTTATGAAGTTGGTGAAATTTGAGGTTGGTGACTGTGTTTCTCCAAGTTGCATAATAGAGAGAATTGGGAATGTGGCATATTGTTTGACATTGTCGCTTGATCTGGTAGTAGTGCACAATGTATTTCATATTTCAATGCTCGGAAAGTATGTGTACAATTCGAAGCATGTGGTAAACTATCAATCGTTGGGTGTCTGAAGAAGCCCCTAGAGTTATTCTTGAAAGGAAAGCCTATGTTTTGAGAAATAAGAGAATTCCAATTGACAGAACCAAGGAGTGGAAGAATCTAATTGAGATAGAGAAGAGATGAAAGTTAAGTATCCACAACTCTTCACTTACCTAAGGTAATGTCAGTGACGAAGTTATTTTAAGGGTGAAGTTGTGTATCACCCTAAAATATTTTGCTCCCATTTGGCTCCCATCATTTGAAATTTTAATGATTGGAATAATGTGTGTGTTTTTTTTTTTGAAAACCTTATGGTTAAAAACGAAGATTTTTTTTTGGAATTATGTGTAATATTATTTTATTGAAGAATGCATTGTTCATAAAAAGAAAGATAATAATGAATTATAATTTTAATCGATTTCCTTGTTTTGAGGCCTAATAAAATACTGCAGGGTAAGCCCTGCAGTATTTTATTACAAATAAAATATTTTTGTTGTTATTTTTTTTCTTTTCAAATAATTTTATAAAATAAATAAAAGATAAATACACCAATTTTCTACCACTAAATCTTAATTTTTTTCTCTTTTATTGAACCAAACTATAGATATACCAATTTTCTACGACTAACTAGTAGAAATAGGTGTAGAAATATGAAATTATCTCTCGCCATGAAATATTGTTCATTAAAAACATAGGACTCTTTTGATTTGCATTTCAGTTTTGAGTTTATTTTTTCAATTTAAATTTTTGATGGTCTACTTTAAGATTGTTAAAAACGTGTTTGATTTGTCATTTCGAATATTATTTTTTAAAACAGAAAACTAGAAAATGCATTTGGTTTCAAAATTTATAAAACTTGTTTTATAACATTTTATTTCATAAAATTTGATTATTCAATAAAATTATAACAATTTTATATAAATTAATATATATACATTTTAAAGTTTGTGAATTTTACAATATTTTTTCTCGCTACAAAATTAAAATTAAAATAAAATAATAAAGTGAGTTGAAAATATAGAAAATAAAAATTAATACATAGATTGAGAATAATTTTATCTGTGCCAAATTAATTTTTTTAAAATTTTTTTACGTAAATAATTATTAATAGCTTGAACCATTTTAATTTTTCTAGATTTTTTTATAATTTTTTATATATATTTTTAGAATTTATTTTTTCCAAAAAAATATTTTTAAATTTTTTATTTTCAGAATTCTATACTTATTTTTAAAAATTTGTAATTTTTCAATTTTTCTTTTATTAAAATTTTATTTAAACACTTGTTTTCCACGTTTTGAGTGTTTTTAAAATTTTAATTTTGAAAACACTCGAATTGTCCAAAATGCGTTTTGAGTTTTATGTTATAAGTTTAACATTATTTTCAAAAATTTATTTTAAAAAATATCAAACCAAATACGTTTTCAATATTTTGCAAGACTGAAAACAAAAAATGGCTTGAAAACAGCACATTAAATGCACCCTAATTTTCAAGCTCCGAGCAAGATGGATCAAAGAACATAATACAATTGAACAGCAAAGGTGTGCAGTGAACTCGTGGACTCCAAAACATCCCTATCTCAAATCCATAAAACACCAAATTTAAAAAGTTTAAAAAGGCTATTCAAATCAATATTAACAACTCTTAACTAATTCATTAGTCGAACATCGAAATATAAAATAAATCCAAAATCCAAAAATTTCCAATTGAAACAATAATTATAAGCACATAACGCATCGAATAGCAGGGAGAATACGATTATTGACTTGATCAGAGATTTCATCAGCAGAGAGCAGAATCCGAACATTATAAAGCCGCCAATCGAAGAGGGCATAAGAACATAATTAAGCCCCCACTCGATGTTATTGTAGGAAGAGTAATTTTGTCAATAGCGATTTTACTTGCGGTTAAAAATAAATTTGAGATAAAAAGAATAAATTAAAGTAATAATAAAAATTAAAACACTGTTTTAAAAGTACCAATAAATAAATGGTGATTATATTCACACAAGAATTTTTATGTCTTGCATTACATTTTAATTACACTTAAAGTTTTCAAACTTTACGCATTATAGCATTTATATCCATAACAATTTTTCATGAAATTCTTATCTTCAAATTTTCTATTAGTTAATACATTTTGTATTTGATAATAGTTTATGTCCAAAAAATTCGTTGACATAGTGTATCATAACTTATTTTTCCATCATATTTTGAAAACAAATAAATAAAAAAGTACGAAAAATATTTTTCTCTCATTTCAAAGTATGAAAACAAAATATTTTAATATAAATCTCATCAAGGAACGGGATGTACTAATTGATGGAAGATTGACCATAAGAATTCGACAAAAGAAATTAAGAAAATAACTGCTACAACGAGCAAAGATTGAAGAATTTAAATGCAATTAAATTGTGGTGTAATAAATGAAAATTAGAGCGTGTTTGATTGATATGAAAAATATCTACTAAAAAAGAAAAACTTGCTCTCCCAAAATAAAAAAAATATTTTCCTTAAAAACAAGGAAAATTAGGCATATTTTCAAAAGTTGGAAAATATTTTCAATGGAAAATAATGACAATCAAACACTCCAAAGTAAAAAATTAGGTGAAAATTTGACATTTTTCATGGAAAATAAATGCAATTAAACACACCCTAATGGTGCCAATTTAATCGCTATAAATAAATTATTATGGGTAACTTGCACTGCGTTTGTGATCGATACGATGGATTGCGTTTAAGAGTTATTTTCAGAAAAATTTGGTCAATAATTTTAAGTTTTAATATTCACACTTGAATAAAAATCTCTAGAAGGTTAAATCATTTTCTTTTAAACATAAAGTGCTAACCTGTTATTAGAATAATAGATGAAGGACCAACAATGCAAACTGAAAAATCTCAAAGAAAGATTATGCTGTCTGGGGATACTTTTAAAAATACCCAAGTCAAAATCCCATATTTCCATTTTGACTTTTTCAGTTAACAATATTTCCAAAATGACTCATTTGATATAAAAAGACAAAAACGCCCTTAAGTAACTAAAACAATTACAAAATATGTTTGTGTTAAAAAGACAATAATATCCTTTTAGTTAACAAATAAAACCAAACTCCCAACTTAAAATTTCAAAATCAACTACAATACAAATAAAAACTCTTTCATTCTCTTCAATTTCAAAATCTCAAAAATATCGATAGCTGAATAAAAAAATTATTTTCTGTCAATTACTTCGAATCGGTAAATATATATTTACGTATGTTTAATTTCGATTTCGGTAAATGCGTTACGTTTTTAATTGATAAATGAAGATTCGATATAGATACAGATAAATTTTTTTAGCTGATATATAATTTTTTTAAGTACTCACGGGAGAAAAAATTTAATGCTTTCCGATTAACGATGGAATTTGTTACCAAAAAACATTTGACTAACAGCCAGAAACGACTGCTCCGCTATTAACAGCCGAAACAAGATGTTAGCTGTTTGTTTTTGACCTTTAACAGCCAAAACAGCGGCCAAAACAGCCGCTGTTTTGGCTGTTAACTCGGTTGTTTTGGTTGTTTTTCTTGTTTTGGCTGTTAACAGCCAAAATAGCTACTGTTTTTTTATAAATTTTTTGTTTTTTTAACCAATTATGTTGCCACCGTGAGTCGGATTTTCAAACGAATGTTTACAAAGTCTGTTTTGTCATGTAGATACGATATTTGTAATCCCGATTTGTTACTTTTGTGATTTTGAATTGGATGAAAATAATCGATGGGCATGAAAATTGACGAGCGATATACAACAATGTAGTATAGCAATAGGTATAACAGAACGAAGCCGAATGGAAAGTATCCGACAATATTCTCTCACTTAATAGTTTGTCACCACCGCTAGTTGAACCCCGTGGACCTGGACGTCCTTGTACTTCTAGAATACCCCCCACTGGAGAGTTTCCTCGACCGTGTAGGTGCGACAGATGTAGAGCAGTCGGTCATACTCGTCAAACTTGTACGAGTCCGATTCCCCTGAATGACAATTAATCGAGTTTGTAATGCTATTGTTGTTAAATATACAATATTTACTTTCGTTTTAATATCCTTTGTATTTACAATTATTTCGTACGTAAATAAACAAATAAACGTACAATGCTTACAAATTTATTACAATGTTTACAAATGTATTACAATGTTTACATCTATTTCGCAAATAAATAATCAATTATATAAATTTAATTGAATACATAAAAAGTATACAATGTTTGCAAATGTATTACAATATTCACAAATATTTACGGATAACAATTGAATTCGTGCAAGTCACACGCTAATTTATTCCTACAAGTTTGAATCCATGATTGGTTGATTCCATCAGCTTTATGTCATATACTCAATAATTCTATAAACTTTATTGCATACATCCCGCAGTCGCCTCTACAATTCAAATCATAATATGTTAGAAAGAAATCGTGTTGTTAAAAAACTAAATTTTATAGTTAAAATAAATGATAAACATTTACGATACGGATTGTTTCGCCGTCGTCGTGTCCCGCACGATGGCTAGTCTATTCTATATAGTCACGTCCGCTCGTCTAGCCATCATAGGAATGATCACAGCCAAAGGCTCCAGGACTTGCTCGAGCTGGCCTTGTGCTAGACACGAATGACTAGAGTCGTACACATATATAGTCGTACACATTCATTAAATTATTGATTTTTAAAAATTAATTAATATTAAAATTAGTTATAGAATTTTAAATTAATTAAAGAATTTTAGATTAATTAAAGAGTTTTAAATTAAATACATTATATTAATTACAGAATTTTCAATTAATTAAATAATTTTCCCTAATTAAAGAATTTTAAAATAGTTAAATTACGGAATTTTTAAAAATAATTAAGTGAATTTAATAAAATATTTCAAATTAATTAAGTTTTACACTATTTAAAGAATTTTATATTAATTAAATTATGTAATTTTTAAAATTAA
>CAIGRB010158455.1:42137-54647 GCA_903798255.1 Fraxinus quadrangulata
TAATTAATGAAATTATGGAATTTTTATATTAATAGAATTTTAACTTAATTATAAAATTTTAAATTCATTAAATTATTGATTTTTCAAATTAATTAAATAAAGCTAATTAAAGAATATTAAAATAATGGACGGACGGTTAACATGCTCCATGTTAACTCCATGTTAAGGGCCGACCCATTAATAGTCGGCCTGTTAATGGCCAGCTGTTGACTTAACAGCTAGTCCATTAACAGTTGGCCTGTTAACAGTCGATCCACTCACTATTAACAGTTGGGTCAAGGAGTCGTGAGTGAGAGTTTTCCTTTTGACAAAGTGAGGATATTTTTAATTTTTTTCAGGTAAAGTTATATTTTCATATTTTTCTTTTTCTTTTTTATTCTATATCCAAGGTCAATTTGAAAATGAATCCATGTATTTCCTCGCTGTCTCACTCTAGTCTTATTTAACACAAATTCGAGGAGCGGCCGACGTTTCAAATCTCTCTTTGCAAATCAGTAGCAACTCGCTCCAAGTCGCAATTCTTGACAGTGAGTTATCCTCAATCTTCATCAAGGTATATGCGTTGGGCTTTTTTATGAGGTTCCTTCCAGTGTCAGGGTTTAGGGTATTGTAAAATTTGCTATCTACTTTGCTATAGGTGGTGGTATAAAGGAAATTTACTTCGCCTTTTTTTCTTGAATGTTTAATGGCGAATTAGGATTTGGGCTTCATCTGCTGCATACCCTTCTGTATACGTGTCTATTGAAATTAAATCTTGGCGGCATTTTTAATTCTCCGTTGTCAAAATTGGAGTAGATTTTAGAGACTTCAATCTTGGACTTAAATTTTTTTATAACCTATTTGTTTTTTTTTTCCTTGTGTGAAATTATTCGAACTTTTATTGCTATTGTTTGAAATTGCGAATTGGAAAGACATTAATGTATTTGAGTTTATTACGGGCTTGTATTGGCATGCCTTGTTCTTCTAATGGTTTAGCTTTGCAACCTTCAGAGTTTTAGTTCTTATTTCTTCCACAAGGGGGCTCTTCTCAGCTTTAACTGACCAAAGAATGATTCCCTCGAGCTATACTGTTCCTTGGCTTTTCTACAGGAGTGGGAAAAAGTCCAGTGTCTTGACTGTTGAATGTTTACTGATTAGCACAAGGGGTTGAATAAATTTAGTTAAGAACTGGTTGATTTTTAGTTGGGTGAGAGGCATATGTTGCTTACACACACCACCTTGCATAGTGCTGCAGGTTGGTATTGCAGGACATAATTGTCAGCGATGGTAGCATATGGACTGGGGAAATGTAAAGAACTATACATTTTCCATGTACTAATTAGGTTGGAAAGGCTGAAATATGAGAACAAGAACCATCAGGATCTCTTGAGTACTGATTCGAAAGTATTAACTTATATCTTGATTCTTGAATTGCATTTCTTATTTAATAGATTAGTGACTATGTCTCAGCTTTGAAATGGTATTGATCTGGACATCCTGTTTTAAACTGAAAGATTGTGTCGAGTTGAAATAAGGACCTCATTGGAGGTTTTGGGCGTTAGCATTATTGAGGGGTACTATTCAAAAGCTGATAAAAGTTTTGAAAAGCCTACGTTTTAAATTTTTTTTAAAGCTCCCACCAATCTCTAATCCCGTTGCTTTACCCAGTCATCTCATGATGATGTATAGCCTTTCACATTGATCCATGGTGAATTGAAGCAAAGCTTGAAATTTTTAAAATGATTTCACAGATTTTGTTTACTTATCTGTTTTCTGTAGTCAATAGGTACTTTCTTTTATAGTATATTTATTTAGCCTCTGTTTGTCTTTCATTAAATCGGAACCCTTTTTTTCTTCAAATTCATTTTCAACCACACATTCACACACACGTAAATCCAATATTTTTTTTTTACTTTTTAACCACAATTTCCTCCGAAAAATCAGTATTCCAAAACTCATTTTAATTGAAGACAAACAAGGGCTTACCGCATTCCCTTATCCAGCCCACAACCTCGAGCTAGTGTTCAAACATATGAGGTTTTATTTTTTATATTTTTAAAGATAAAAATCCACGATTCTAGTTAAAGCTAAAATATTGAAAATTGAAATATATGCTTTTAGATGCATATAATCTTGTTGACCAAATTGTGCAAGAACATAAGATTTCTTGATATCTATTTCGACAATTCATTTAACAAGAGTGTGGTAATTTTTAACACCTGCAGCAATCCCGTAGAAAATATGAAGAATAAGAACCCATTGGTCTTCTTGGACGTATCCATTGATGGGGATCCCGTGGAAAGAATTGTCATTGAGGTGGTACCCATATCTTAAAAGCCTCAGTATTTTGAGATGCTACCAGTGCAAGAATTATTCATTTATATAATTGTTTGATGCTTTTGCTTCTGTCTTTTTTGTGAAAATGCAGCTGTTTGCTGATGCTGTCCCCAGAACAGCTGAGAATTTTAGGGCACTCTGCACAGGTACAAAAGTCTAAATTTTATCATTTTTGCTAAAATTTTATGACTTCGTGTACCTAATATGCTCACGTCCTTTTCACTCCTTTCCATTTTTTGACGCTTCTATGTATCAGTTTTTTGACATGCACAAGTAGTTTATAGTGAAGGGATAAGTTGGATCCTTGTGATCACTCAATGTATATGTTTAATGCAGTAATTAAATGTCACATGAAAATTTCATAATGGGGTGGGAAGGAAGAAATGGTAGTCGGTTAGTTTTTATTTTTGTTGTAAATAATTTATTCTTTATAATTTTTTTTCATGTATAATGTTTCCGTATCAGAAGACAGTTAAACATTTTTGGTACAGTGACTAGGCATGAGAATTAGAACTTACACTTGTATTTATAGTTTAAAGAGACCTTAAATTTAGTGGAATGTAAATGTTGTTATTTTTTCTGTAACATGAACATATTTTTATATCAATTTACATTTTCATAAGTTGTGTGTTCTATCATATTAAGAACAATGAAGTTTATGTAGATTGAATATAGTTTGTAAAGGGCACATGTTATGCATGAGTTAGAAATCATACCCAGATCTACCATAGAGGCTTTATAGTGACTGGGGAAGTGTTAACTGCTTGACGCAGGATGTGACAAACAAAGAACGAGATTTGTAGAAGAAGGGGAAAGAGGGGAAGAAGGGAAAAGGAGAGGAGAAAGAGAAGAAGATCGAAAAGAATAGGGAGAATTTAAAGGGGGAAATATGAGTTTATTCAATCATCAACTATTATAATGCATAAGTCCTCTTTATAAAGGTTTCAAGTCACCTAATTTAAGTAGGAAAACAAATAAAGAAATAATATAAAATAAAACCTTAATTACATTTCCTAAAACAAGTATTTAAATTGGAAAGTCTTCCATATAATATCTCTACTAGGATTTCCCATCACCGTTCCCTCGATTATGAACTTTAGTTTTTCTTTCCCTTTTGGACCATTTTAAAATAATGTGCCCTCCTTTAAATAATAAAAACCTCCATTTAGGTCTGATTTATCTACTCTATCTACTGTCAAAGCATTAGATTAGCGTATGTAATTTTTGACAAGTAAAAGCTCTACTCGTCTGTTAAAATAACATACTTCAAAATTTACCTTAATACTCGTATGAAGTCAGAGCAAAATATTCATTTTGTGAAGGAGTGATTACGTGAGATTGATATACCCTTAAGAGATTGAAACTCACATAGACCTACTGAAGTTCACTATATATAAATTAATTTCCTATGATATTATTAACCTGTGGCTAGACTCCTTCATAATTAGTGCTAATAAAAGGATTAATTAAGTTTCCCTATATAGATTTATTGTTGAAGTGTTTGATATGAATTTTATTTGAATACAAGTGGTTATATTCTATGATGCTCGGACTCTTCCAAATAGTTGGAGTACTTGTGTCGGATACGACACGACATGGGTATGTGTTGGATCCTCCAAGTTTCAACCGGACACTTCATCGTTTTTACTTTTTTTTTTTTACCTTTTCTTATTTCCCTTTTTTGCTCTCTATAAACCTAGCATCGCAGTTGAGAGAGTGGAGAAAGGCGACAGCGCTAGGTTTTCCCTTCTTTTTCTTTTTCTTTCTTTCCATTTTCTTCTCTCTCTTTGTATCGGTGGTTTAGAGTTTTGTTTTTATAAAATGAAAACGAGTTCCATATAGTACTACTTTGTGCTCCACTAAGTCCAAATTAAAATCAAATTCCTCATTTTCTATCTTATATAACATTTAATAATTCTCATAATTGAAAACTGAATCCCAAAATTCTATTTTATTAGTCTTAACCCCTTATTTAATACATATTTCCTTCTTTGTGAATAAATGATTTTGGTCTATTCAAAATGACATCGTGAATTAGTAAAAAAATTGAAGTTCGAAAGACGTACACACGTAAATAAAAGATCCAACACATAGATACGTACCCGTATCCGATACCAATTCCCGAGTCGAGCATCATAGGTTATATCGATGTATATGTTTTCTTTTGTGTCCCCATGGATGTAGACATGTTTTTTTGACCATTTTTCTTGTTTTACTCTTTTTGCCCTTGTTTATGTATTTTTTTCTTAAAAGCTCTTGTTTATGTATTCTTAAATATAATGCTTAGAAACCATTCTTCCAGGCAGTGGTTTAAATGTTTTTTCACTTTCTTCTGTAGGTGAGAAGGGCGTTGGAGACTCGACAGGGAAACCTCTACACTACAAGGGGTCCATTTTTCATCGCATAATTCAAGGATTTATGGCACAAGTATGTTGTTTATGCTTTTATAGAACACTAATTATGAAAGAAAACATACTGGGTGGAGCTTCCTGTAATTCTCCAGTAACTGTTCATGCATATGTCTATTGCTGTTTGTTGTCTGTCTTCTACAATTAGTCAACTCCAATTGGTTCCTGGTTTGCTTGCTTTTCAGTTCCCACAACATCTGTATGTTTCTCATTTTAATTGAGGATGCCACAATCTGTGCATATGTCGTATATCTTTTTGGCTAAACTCTTGAGGAAGTAGAAGCAAATTGGTTTCCATAAGCGGAACTTTTGAAAATTTTCTGAAGTAGACAACAGTATTTTCTGGGTTTGTGAAGGATAGCAATATGCTGCAGTGACAGTAGTTGGAGGTTGCTCTTTGAAGTCATTTAAATAGGTGAGTAGGGCACTTGGGGAAGATCTTGATAGTTCAAATCTTAGATGGAATGAGAAGTGCAGATGGTTTCTATACAGAGAAGTGATAATTCATTGCTAATGTGATGAGAAGAAGTCTTGCCATTGGTGGTAAATCAGCAAGGTTTGAATAGGTTTCTCTACCGATGGGGCTACCTACTGTTGGTTGTAGGAAAAAGGGCGGTAATTCTAGGATTTCAATCAAGGGTTCGAGAGAGGCAGAGAAAGTGTGTTTAATATTGCGTGAGACCATGAGTGGAAGGGTTCAAGCCTGCTTTGAGGTTGTTATGTTGGTTGAAAAAGGGATATGATGAGATGTAGACATTAAGCATGGAAAAGGGGAAGGTTCATGTTGTTTTAAGATGTACACACATGTTCTCTCTTCAGCATACTTGGTCACTGAGAGTGAGTTCAGGAACTGTGGCCTTCAAAAATTCATTATGGTCACGTTGT
This sequence comes from Fraxinus quadrangulata, assembly GCA_903798255.1. NCBI lineage: Eukaryota > Viridiplantae > Streptophyta > Magnoliopsida > Lamiales > Oleaceae > Fraxinus > Fraxinus quadrangulata. The sequence goes on from CAIGRB010158455.1 coordinate 47,747, forward strand.
AGACTAGAAACCATGGACATCCGGACTGGATGGTCCATGTTCATCGCAAGTTGCAGATGGTCATGCTCTGGCCTCCGAAAATATTGCTATTATATTTTTAGTTTTGGAAGCATGAATGTGCATTGCCAATGACAATTAATTCGACTCGAGGTTGGGCACTATTACAAAGCGAATGAAGAAGGATTTGTTTTGTCTGCAGTAATTGTGGGTTCCATTTTGGATACAGCGATTAACTAAGGACATGTTGCGACACACTTCAAGAACACTGTTGACATCAAACATGTTATATTTTAATAAAAAAAATGGGTTGGAATATGATATGAAAAAATTGCACAATAGGAGAATATAAGGAGGAAAAATATTTATTCAGTGTAGGGAATAAAAAGAACTGTGAGAATGATAATGGAAGGCTTACAATACCACTGGCAATCTCTATCGACGCATGCTCGTTAACGTGGCCGATTAAATTGCATTAACTATTCTTTTTGCCTAATTCAATAACCAGTGACGTAATGATTTTTTCTTATTTTATTATATATCAATATCAATGCATCTTTCTTGCTTGTTTATCAAGGTACAAACAGGTTTTAAGACTTGTACATTATAGCATATAATGCTTATAATCAACATGCTCCTAACATACTGTGTCTCACTTTTTGGAAAATTACATATTTGGTCTTCCGTTTTCTTTCACGTTCTTTTTCCTCATGCCTGTTGTTCCTGTGTCAATGTCCTGTAAGTGTGTCCGTGATATTGAGATGGTTCTATTTGAATCTTGTACTTGTGCCCAGTTTTTTGTAGTCTTTATGTCCTGATTATATCTTTGTTGAAATGGCGAGTTCTGGATTATTGTTCATTGATGACAATTGTTTGAGGAATGAACTTTCAATATTTCCTTGGCATAAGACAACTAGATTTGTTGGCAATGGAAGAAATAGATATCTTCGTCTCTTTTTTTTCTCGTACAAGAATGTGTGGGAGAGTGATCATGGATACGTCTATTTAGTTTTTCTCAATACTTCAACCAGCCATATAAGGACATGCACACTCGCACGCCCGCACACAAACTCTATTTTGGAAAACTTTTGTCTCATGTATTCCTTATTCGTGCAGGGTGGTGACTTTTCAAAAGGAAATGGTATGCTTTTTTCTCTTCTGGATCTTGTACTTTCAATTGATGCAGATGCTCGATATGACTTCAGACGTCATGCCCAGACTTGTAAGGCACAACCTTTTAATGGTTTGCAGGCACTGGTGGAGAAAGCATCTATGGAGGGAAATTTGCTGGTACGTTTTTTTGTATGTTTGTGCTTATTTTTCCTGTAGTGGTGGCTCACTTTTAAGACCCTTCAAATTTTTCCTTTTAATTTCACAGATGAAAACTTTAAGCTGGATCATAGTGGGCCCGGTTTTCTCTCTATGGCAAATGGTGGTCCAAACACAAATGGTTCCCAGTTCTTCATAACTTTTAAACGCCAACCATATCTTGATGGGTATTTGATTTTGTTCTTATTTACCTGTCTCATAATGTCCTCAAGTCCCCAACATTTATTCTTTTTTGGGGTCTTGGACAACTAAACTTGGGTACTGTTTGTACTGAATTTCTGATATTTCCTTCTGTGGCAGAAAGCATGTTGTTTTTGGAAAGGTTGTGAAGGGAATGGACGTTGTTAAGAAAATTGAACAGGTGGGAACAGCTGATGGTAAACCATTGGGGTTGGTGAAAATTGTGGACTGTGGTGAGACGCTTGAGAGTAAAATAAATGATTCGGTTGGAGCAAGGAAAGGTAGTATTGTGACTCTGAGATGGCAAGTGTTGCTTATGACTGCTTTGACATCTTTCCTTTCTTTTTGATATTTCTGCTCATGATGCCTTCAGGAAAAAAGAAAAAACCAACAAAAGCTCTTTCATCCGATAATAGTTCTGACAGTGAAACAAAAGGGAAACGACAAGCATCTCGTAAGGATAGGAGGAGAAAGAGAAGAAAGAGATACTCTTCATCTGATTCATACAGCTCTGATACAGATTCTGATTCTGCTTCATCTGAGACAGATTCTGTTTCGGACTCTGATTCATATTCTGAATCAGACTCTCATTCTTCAAGTTCTTCTAGTTATGGAAGAGGGAGGAAGAAAAGGAAGTTGACCAAGAGAGGTAGACATCAACGTGGGAAGAAAAAGGTTGGACGAAAGGAGAGGAGGAAAGTTAAACGTGATAAAAAATCAAGGCAGAAGTCCAAAAGGTTTTTATCTCATGTCTCTTTCCATTTCCAATGATGTACTATGTTCCAGTGGTCCCAGTTTAAGTCTTTTTGTCGTAGTCATACTGATGGAGGCATGTATCTCACAAATGTCTTCCTTGTCTTGGATTATGACATTATGTTTTCACCCACCATTTGTAAGACAAAAAGGCATGCAATTTATTGTAAACAATCTTTCAATAAATAACAGATGAGAAATGGTTTTGGGAGTCTAGAATATTTTCAAATCAATGGTTTGGATGATCTGTGGACATCCTTGATGAGGGAACCACAACTGTGTCACAGAAGAAGTGTTGTTAAACAATCCGTTTATCAAAACTAAGTTCTCAATTTTTCTCTATTTCACAATTTTTTTACTCAGAAACTCGGGAAGTTCCAGTGATACTGAGAGCGGGAGTAGGACCAGCAGCAGCTCTGACGGTGAAAATGCCACTAGGGGCAAATTTGCACGTAAAAGTAACATATTGGGCCAAGAAATGAAGAAGCCAGCACAAAGTCTAGGTATCCTAACTTTCTAAACCCTATTGAATGATCTCCATTGTCATCATTGTTACTTTCCCGACTCAGATAAATTTCAAGAAATGACCAAATATTTAATTTTTAGCCTTGCTATCTCATAACTGGAAATTTACAGGATTGGAAAAGAAATCACCGACCCCTCTGTTGAGACAAGCCGTCGCAGAGCAGAGGAAGGACGATGAACTGAAGCAGACAGTTGGCAGCTCATCTCATGAAGAGGGTGAATTTTCTCCGAAGAATGATGATACACTGAATAATGGTCATGAAAAAAAGTTCAAGGCTAATGAAGCTGCCAAGCATGTTGATCAATCTGACTATTTTAACAGATCCAGGTCTTCACTATTTAATACTTTTTGCTCTTACATCTGCTCCAGTAATTGGTTTACTTATCATTTTCATTTCCATCCCATTCTTGCTTCTTTATTTAATGCTTACTAATATCTTATCACCCATATTTTTGCTGCTCTGTAACATCGCATTACATTTATGAGTAACAGGAGGCTGACACCAAGTCCTAGAGGGAGGCCAATGTCCAGTCATCAGAGCACTCCGAGCAGAAGCCCAGATAGAATAGTTCCCAGACTTGAAAATAACAGTAAAATTCCTGGATCATCTGGTCAGCTAAGCAGTAAAAGTCCTCCAAAGAGTCCCACCCATAAAGCTCCACCACCATCCACTTCTAGTCGTGGTCGGGTTTTGTCTAGAAGCCGCTCTCCAAATGGAACTCCAAAGCGTGTTAGGAAAGGGCGAGGCTTTACTGAACGATACGCCTTTGTTAGGCGCTATCGCACACCATCTCCAGAACGTCCTGTGGATAGATCTTATGCATATGGTGGAAGAAATATTCAAAGGAACGACAGGTACTTTCTTGACGACAGATCCAAAGGGTGGTTTGTTATGGGTCATTTGCTAAATATGTGCCCTCACTTAGCAGCTCTTGCTAAGAACGTCTCTGCCAGATTTTAAAAATTGGAGAAAATTTAGAAGATGTCAGACACACTTCTTCTATCTGCCACTTTTAAAATGGAAATCAGATAAGCAAAACAGCCGTGTAAAATTGCATCTTTTGTTCTCTGTTTTGGCTACCGCCATCCTGGAACATTTCATCTCACGTCCACGAGCTTCTGGTGTTGCACATTCGTAATCATCCATCATTTGAAATTAATGACTGAATTTTTAGAACTTCAAGTTGACTTTTTCTTGTTCCTTTCGGCATTAATATATACTTCAGGCAATAACACATATTTGAAATCTTTTTTAGTATTTTTGCTAATGACATTTGTCTCTCTCTTTGTCACGAGTTGGTATATATCAAGATTGGACTGTTTGACTCTTCTTGCTGTAAAATTTACTTCTTTGTTTTGTTTCTTTAGAAAGCACTGTCATCTGACTGTTTGGTAAATTACGTGAACCCGCCTAATTTCCTTTTTTGTTCTATTCCTCTCTGTTCTAATCATAGGAAAGATAGAGGTCTGGGCTTAAAATTCTCAATTCCCTCTTGATTTTTGTTGGTTGATGTTGATCTATATCAATCAGTTGCCCAAAGGGTGGGTTTTTGTTGGAATTAGGATGCTCAGCATGAACTAAAACCGTTGTCTACAAACCAACTGTGATCAGTATCTGAATAGAAATGATGTCTGAATTGAGGGGATGCTATAAAGAATGGTTTGCTAATTGTGACTTTTTAGGTATTCAAGCTACAGAAGTAAGTTCGAACATTCACCACAAAGACGATACAGAAGCTCACCAAGAAGAGACAGGAGCCCACCCAGGTCTCTCTCTCTCTCTGTGTACACATACACATATCTTAATGTCTGTGTGTCTCTTTCCTGTACATCTGGTCTGTTTGCAAATTCAAAATTCTGAAGGGCAGAATGCACGTTTGTTTCCCTGCATGCATGTGTATTTTGAACCTTCAGTGCACAGTCCGTACAGATCTCATCAATTTGGTTGTTTATGATTATGATTATGATTATGTTTGGGTGAGGTTAAAATGTTTTCTTACAAGTAACTAAGTTTTAAAATAAATAGCTTATTTTAATTACTTATTCTGACACTAAGTTAAGAGTTGTGTTTTTTACTTAAAGAAAGAAATAAGTTATTCAAAAATACTTTGAAAACCAAAAAGTAACTTAAAAGTATCTTCTACCTTTTTTAAGCATGATCAAACATTCTTTCAGGATCTTTTTTCAAATTTTACTTCAATTTCGTGCAGTCATACAAGAGTTATTGTTTTATGTTTTGTATTTTAGATATGAACGCAAAAGAAGTCCTAGTAGGAGTCGTTCCCGAAGCCCAGGTCGTTACCGTGCCCGGAGAACACATCGTAGCAGGAGCACTGTGCGAAGTCCTAGCCCGACAGATAGGCGCCCTGCAGTTAGTGATAGACTAAAATCCCGTCTTGGGCCAAAAGTGAATGACCAAATCCCTCAAAATAGAGGTAGATCTCTTTCACACTCTAGGAGCCGTGATTCGTCCACATCTGGAACTCCTGAAAAGCGTCCAGGAAAAAAGGCATCTGCTTCGCCGGGCAGTTCCAGATCCAGCTCCCCTGGCGGTCGAAGGGGTTTAGTCTCTTATGAAGACTTGAGTCCTGAGAACGGAACAAATTAGTGTTGTCTTGAAAAAATCTTGGTTTCTTTCTGAATTTCTCGTATTCTATTTTTCGTGTTTATTTGCAAACTGAATGTTTAGCTTAGAACATATTAACCATCAAAATCCTAGTAAACTTTGATTGCACTTTATGGCTTCCGGATGGAAGTGTTGCCGTTTGATTCTTTGAAATTTTTGTGTGCTTTGACACTATCTCTGCCTGGATCATGCTACGTGTACAGGGCCGCTGGTAGTACAGGACCCATGTACAACCATTATAATCCATCTCTGCCTGCACCCTGTTTTTGTTTGGGTTAAAAAGCTGTCAAAGTTATGCTCTCGTGATGTAAGTTCTTGGATTTTCCATTCATTTTGAAGGAACATTGTTATCCTAGATGAAAGGATTTACATGCTTATTTGAAAGAAATGTGACACGATCGTAGAGATCAGGGTCGTGGTTTCTGTTCATCGTGAGTCCTTGTAGAGATTAGTTTTTTGATGTTTTGAGGTATTAATATCATATGCTTTACTACATGATAAGTATCATGAAAAATACTGTACGACAGTACATCAACACGACATGTGCCATACGTCAATTGATCTCGACTTCATGTCCAAGATTTTTCAACTATCTAACAACACGCATTCTTGAAAATCGAAACAAGTTTAGGGGGGTGGGTGTCATTTTTTTTCAATGAAAATATACTGTCGAAAATAAGAAACAGGGAAGCAGCTATGATGTGCAGAAAGAATGGAGGAACTGCGTGTGCCCTCCTATATAGGCTGACCTTTTGGAACAATTTGATCTTTGATCCACATATAAATGGGAACCAATACGTAGTAAGTAGCTGCCACGGCACCTAAGATGAAGTGAGAAAGAAACACAAAGCAATTTACAGGCTCTGAAACATCCTCTGCCTTGGGACAAAGAAAAATTAATAATAAGGAAAATTGAAATTTTCTTGAGCTTAAATTAAGTAAGATCATCAAGAGTAGGCAGACAATTAGCAAGTGCTCCTTCCTTCTACATTTCACGCTCAAGGGCTAGGGATAGGAGGCGTGATGAGGAAGTTCACACGTTAAATGAGAGCCCAAAGGGTATTCGGAAGAATCAAGGTCCACAAGGATCAAAATTTAGTCAGGTAAGGATCATTATCTTCCCATTCTAGAGTACGAAGCAACCACTACGAAGTGTATACTGCCACTAGATACACTTAACGTCTATGCATAAAGATGTGCAGCAGTGGAAAGTACTGCATAATACAAAAGATTTTAATTTTTCTTCTTTAATAGTGTCTCGTATTCGCTAAGTCTAGCATACCAAGCATGTCAAAAGTGTCACTTCAGCGTTGGGTGAATATTAGATTTCTCTATTCAAGAAAGCGTGAGGAGATTTTAAGAAATGAGATATATGCGGCCGTGGTGTTCCTGCAACAGCAACAAAGACAAGTTGATTGCAGTAAGAGAGGATAATGACTGCTATAATGGACCTACGTATGGCTAAAAAGGAGATTTTTTTTTTTTTTTTT
>CAIGRB010158461.1:1407-59950 GCA_903798255.1 Fraxinus quadrangulata
TTTTTTTTTTTTTTTGTATACTTCGTTCAAGGCGTTTGGTTCTGTATAATTGTGGAATTGAACTTTTTATTGCTTGAATGTGTATAGTTAGTTTAGTTTTTAAGATGAAAATGTTAATTTGGTTTGATTTGATTTGATTTCATCTGATCTAATGTGATCATTTGTTTTCTTGATAAACCGATACTTGTAGTGTGCAGTTTATGCTGTGGCTCTTGAATTTACTAGTGTAGCGCGCATGAATGGAATTCATTTATTGTGCCTGTGGGAAACTTTGTCCAAATGTGTGTGTCCTGATTATTTCCATTAGCCAATGTCGCTATAGACTGTATTCATGGCACGAACAAGGCTCCTACTGGGAGTCATTGGTATGTTACCCCCAGCATATTTTTGATACTTTGGACGAGAACTTCTTATTCATTATAAGAACTTTGAGATTGACTTTCTTCATGTTTAATCATTCATTCACAGTTTCACATCCCAATCAAAATTTCCATTTTTATACTGATATTAGGGAGTAATCAAAGCAACAAATTTTGTAGCTATAAATATATTTCTACCGATAATGTGATAAATTACTAACTTGATCCTCGACCATTTTTATTATAATCAAATACCAGAAAGTGTTATGAAGATGTCATAAACTTGTCACACAGGTAATATGTCTCACTTTACTTCCTTGTAGATCGCAACTAACTCGTTTGTCACGGCCAATAAAAACGAAAATTGTGTTCCTAAGCCTCAGATTTGTACTCTGCTACCTGAACCATCTTCTCAATATCCTCCTTGGAAAGTCCACCCTTGTCATTCATAATTGTAATCTTGTTCTTTTGCCCGGTTTAGCATCAATGTCGAAGCACACCGTGATATGAGGAACTCCCCTTGGTGCTGGAAGAATGCCTGAGAGCTCCAATTTACCAAGCAAGTTGTCGTCCCTAGTCCTTGTTCTCTCACCTTCAAATACCTGAATCAACACACCAGTAAAAGCAGAACTTAATTTCCCAGCAATTTCCATACTTTCCCAGCCAAGCACTGCATCACAACTACCATCAAAGAATTCAGTTCAGATTGTTAATAATAAATTGTTCCTCCTATTTTCAACATGATCATTACTAGAGCACCCTAATGTGTAGACCAACCAAAAAACCCTATATCTAAGGTTAGCGTGTATACAAATATTAATTGGCCAGATCAATTTTTTTTTTACAACCATCTTAGTTCAACAACAAAATCAAAGTGATAATCTCAAGTTCAATTCAATCATTCAGCTTGTTCAATTCAAAAATCGTACATGACTATCCCTTCACAACCATCCCTAGACAAATATAAGAACTAGTGATACCATCCTAATAATTGTATGCAATAACTCACAAAAATCATCTTCAAATTGTGAAATATGCTAGAAAAGTGAAAAAAAAAAAGTTTCGACTTTACCTTCATACGTTCCATCCACGTCAACTTCGCTGTTGTTTCTTCACACTTGCAATGGGCTCTTTGAGTGGTCAACAATGGCGGATATGTGCTTCAATAACTGATTAACTGGATTTGGGGATTAGGGTTTTCGGGGATTATCTGGATTTGGGGATTATCTGAATTTAGGGATTATGGTTCACAATCTCGACTTCGTTTACAGAGACAAACTACGTTTTCAATATTTTGGATTTCAAGCTTATGCATGGCTACACTTTTCTATTGATTTTGGTAAGGCCATGTTTGGTAAGTGTCTTCTTTGGAATATAATGACGTGGCACTGAGTTGGTGAATGAATTTATAGTAGGACGGAATTAACATGCCATGATGGTTTTCCATTCTCTACTTGAGCATCATTTTTTAACTCTATCCATACAACGATTAATCTACAATGATGGTGCAAAGTTCAGTAGCTAACGAGACAATTAATAAAATTCAGCGAGTATGCCATGACATGATGCAAAGTTTAGTGGCTATCGAAAAATTTAACTCAAATTTAGCCCCTATTTAAACCATATTAAAATTTTTATTCTTATTTTTCTATTCATTTTCAACAACACATTTTTCAATAAAATAATATTTTCCTTCACATCAATAAATTTTTCTTCTTTTTCAACCATACATTCTCCATCAATTTACTATTCTACAATATATTCTTCCAAAATAATATGGCTGAAACACACCATTATATATAAAACTAATTTATACAATAAAGGAATGTAGACCGAACCGTTTCGGTTTCTAATACATCTGTTTGGTCCAAACCGGAGAGTGCAGAAACATTGAAACGAGAGGGTACCTTTGCAGATTACAGTTTACAGAGCCTAACATTTCGATTCAGCGAGTGAGCGAGATTTTGTCTTCGCGTTATATCAATCGGGTTTCGGAGCTCCTAATAGAATTTACAGCGACTCGCATGTGAATCATTTTTTTGCTTTGAAATTTTTCTCGAAGTGGTTTTGAATTGGAAGTGGAGATATGTACAGTGGATCCAGTGACGGAGAAGGGCAGGATTCATCGGCGCCGAGGAAAATCCCTCCTGTCTCTTCCATGCTATGGGTCCGAAACCTCCGCCGGTACATCGGATCCGGTGCCGGGCTTGGATCTGAATCCTTAATGGGTCTGTAATTTCCTACAACTCCCCCATTGCTAGTTGTAATAGTTATATTTTTATGCTTACACGCTTTTGATTGATTGCAAGAAGAACCAGGATTCAGTAGATAAAGTGTTACTTTAGTAATAGTGGTAATAAGGATGATAATTGAGCTGCTATGGATGATTGCTTGGTCGTTAAAAGTGATTGTTTTAGATATTTCGGTCGAATAATCGAGTAGGATCTGATGCCTAGGATCAGCGGAGGTTGGATGACATGGATAAGTTCTAGAGAAATTCCGTGTAAAAGGATGATTCTCATAAGATCAGTTTCATGTACCAGATGTTAGATTTGTTATACTTAATGGTATGAATTCATGGTTTTAGAGAACAAAACATAGCAGAAATCAAATAAAAAAAGTCCCACTTTGTCAAGTAAGTAAAGTAGGCATGCGAATGACTTTGCATTTAGACTATTTGAACAGAACAAAGGAGGAGGCGGAATAGAGAAAGGAAGGGGACATTATTAAGGATGCTAAGATGGGATATTTGGTCATAAAAGAATGAATAAGGTAAGAAATGAGAATATATTTTAACAAGTGAAGGTGACATTGATTGAGGATAAGCTAAGGGTACGACGACTGAGATGGTTGTTCTGTGTTTTGTGTAGACGTAAAGAGGCTCTCGGTCATAAGAGTGTTACAATCTCAGTAGAACGGGTTAAAGGAGGCATAAAACAAAACTAAAAATGTTAGTTGTGGTTGTTAAGGATTTAATTACTTTGGATAGGTAGCAACGAATCAAACACAATGACGAAAAAGCATTCATATGGTTGACTCTAGATTTATTTCGAATAAACATTAGGTTGTTGTTGCCATGCTTTGTAGCACTGAATACTGCCATCGAAGTTCCAAAGAACTATGTTTGCTGATATACTATGCAATTCATGCTTATATCTTTCTCGGCGAAATTTCTCTAAGACAGTTATTTCTGGATTGGATGATGTGGGACTTCATAGTCATAAAATGTGTTTGGATTTGCAATTTTTATAGATTCCTGCTTAAACATACTGAAAGCAGGCACTTTTCTGACTGAATTTATGTCCTCCTTTCAGAGCTAGAAACAAAAAGAATTTTATTAGATATGTTTAAGGAGAAGCAACAAAAGAGCTCTGAAGCAGGCACCATTCCTAGTTTTTACAAAAAGGTATACAGCCTGATCTCTCTATATTAATGCGATATATTGAACAGTAATTTATTAATCAGTGGAGGTTATTAATTTGTTGAACAACTACTAAAAAACGTATATATATTTCTTAAGTACTTGATAATACCACTACATATTATTAGGTAGTTAGAATGTCTTTATCATAAATAGCTATTGTTTATAAGTTACCATTGAACTTGGTATAAATCTTCAATAAAAAATTAAATGCAAGGATGGTATATATCTTCAATTAAAAATTAAATGCAAAGATGGTTCATATCTCCAATTTGGTGCCTATCGCTCATATATTTCTATTACCTTTCAAAGCCCAGTCATGTTGTACCTTATAAGGTATTTTGAGGATACAATGCGAAATCAGGACAACCGAGAAGAAACAGACTACTTGTTCTCTAAGGAACGTGATTTCGCTATTTTTTTATATGATATTTTGTATTAATTATTATATCATTGGAATATTAAATTCTGCCTATGAAACGCGATCGGTTTCATGAAATGTTAGATTTTGTAATAGTGATTTTTTTGAGTATGTGTAGTTAAAAAGTGGGAAAAGTTTTGGGTTTACGCGTACCATTATTTTATTGGGAAAATGCGTAATTGAAAATAAGTTTGGAAAAAAATGAGTTTTTAAATAATCGGGCTCAAACGGGGCTAAATCAGAAATTATTAATCATTGAGGTATTAATTTAGATATGTCAGACTGTATAATTATTATTTTTATTTGGAAATGATTTTTTTTGCAAAATAATAGTTTCAATAAATCTGGTTCAAATATGTAAAAATCATTGGTTATTTATTCTTCGTTTTAGTAAGAGACCTTTTGCATATAAAAGTTCTATGAAGATAATATTTATTGTGCTCTACTTTTCCAGAAATATATTTTCTTACCCTTCTTGAACGTAATTTGCTGATTTTTTTCTTCAACTCATACTTCTACTTTTTGCCATTTAGAAACCTGAAGAAGGATCCATCAGTCATAGAGTCCAGAGGCTTGCAAAATATCGTTTTCTAAAGGTATTGGGGCTGGTTTGTTTACTCTCTTGTTGTTTTATTTGTTTTGTTTAGTTTAACATCCCTCATGTCGAGCATGAATTCTGAGTAGCTTCGTGGTGAAATGGTGTCTCTTGGTTGTCACTGGGATTCCATATTTTCAGTTCTGTGCAGTGATAGTTTCATCTGCTGATTTTTTACAACTGCGTTCTATGGTTGTGGATCCACAATTCCTTGATTAATTCATGAAGTGTTTGGATTTGATTCCTGACATTGTAGTTTTCTTGGTCAGAAACAAACCGATCTTTTGCTGAATGCTGATGATTTGGATGCTATGTGGCTATGCCTGAGAGAGAATTGTGTAATTGATGATGCAACTGGTGCTGAAAAGGTCAGTTGTTGCTCTGATTCTTTTTGTCTGTTTTACTGCAAATGATGGATTTTAAGTATTTATATCATTTCTTCTATTACTTCCCTGTTTCTCCATTATAACCAGTCATAGTTTTTTCAGTCTAAGTAATTGTATACAAAGTTTTGCTGCATTGTGGAATTTTAATGGAAACTCTACTTTACAGTGGAATGCAGTATTTTTTTGAACTTGTATGTTTGCATATCACACAGCTAGTCTATTAAATATTCGAGAAATTTTATAAATTATAATATTTTGGATAGCTTTCTATGCAACTTGTTTTCACTTGCAGCTTGCCTGCCTTTTAACAGTTCAATTTGCATGACAGCATACTAATTCCCTCTTTGAGTCCCATTTTAAAAAAACTCATTTTTTTAAAACTCGTTTTCAACCACATATTCTCTCAATAATATAATTTTGCACGTAAATCTAACATATTTTCCTACTTTTTAACTACACATTTTCCAAAAAAATCACTATTACAAAATCTATTATGCCGAAATAAATGGGGCTCAAACGGGGGCTTAGTTTCTTGGAGAGAAGTCATTGAACCATTTACTTGGGATTCAAGAAGTACAAAGACAAAAAACTAATATAATGTCCAATTTTTGGGTTATTTCTGGACAAGCATATAGTTTACCCATCTGTTTTATTGGATTTATCTGTATCTTCAGTTTAACTAATGACATTTTCTCATTTTTTTATTAATTGTCTTAAAATTCAACAATTTCCAGTGGAGTGATGCAACACATTTGTGTTTTCCATCCTTGTGCATATGAAGTTATGCTAAAATGCTTCACTTGTCATTTTTTAGATGAATTACGAAGACTTTTGCCACATTGCCTCTGTATGTACAGAACAAATAGGCCCCAAATGTCGACGCTTTTTCTGCCCTTCGAATTTCATGAAGTTTGAAAAAGATGAACTGGGAAGAATCGCCATTCTTCCATTCTATCTGTATGTAATGCGAACGGTAGGTGCTGCCTATCCTTTTATGCTCACAGAATGTTGAACTGCTTTTCCTTTGATGCTCACAGATGCTTTATCTAATCCTCTTCCCTTCACCCCCTTTATACATTTTAACTTTTAAAATGATACTTGTCCTTTTATTGCATTATCTTTCTAGGACTAAAAAATTTAAAGCTTGTTTGACACATAATTTTTTGGAGAATGTGCGGTTAAAAAGTGGGGGAAGTTGTGGGTCTCAAAGAAAATATGATTGAAAATGATTTTTAAAAAATCTGTACCAAAATGTCTTTAGTTTGTATGGACTGGCTTTTGGTGAATTGTTTCTTATTGGACAGACCCCCTACCCTGTCCCACGCCTCCCGGGAAAGCAGAGAAAAAATAAAAAAGAAAGGAAGAGATTGAAAAGAAAAAGAAAGAATGCTGTTGAGAAATAGAAGGAGGAGACATTAGATTTTGTAACGAATAGCTCAGACAAATGAGAAGGCACCTTAAGTTATGATTCAATTGTAAATCTCTGTCCTGGATCTCCGAATATTGGGAAATTAAGAATGTCGAATACCATCTTTAATTTCTATTATAATAGACATCAGAGTAACAAGTGCTTGAGAGGACATTCCACTGCATGTATCCCATGCTTCACGATAGTTGCTCATTTTGTCTGGTTCTGATGGAAACTAGATATTATCATCTACATAATCACATTAGCAGGTCGGTGAATTTTAAGTGGGTGCTGGATTCTTTCTGAGTAGATTAGTTAGTGATTCTACATTAATGAAATTGAAGGATTGAGAAAAGTTTCAACTTTTTTTTGCCCATATGCAACTTGCAGAAACTCTTTATGTCACGCAATACCTCTCTTCTGTTACATCTTCAGGTATCCCTTACTCAAGCCAGGATTGATATGAGTGAGCTTGATGAGGATTCTGATGGCTTCCTTCAACCCAACGTATGGTTCTTTTTGTGCCTCAGAATTTGGTCCTGCAAAATGGACTGTATCTTTGGTTTTATGTATTAAAACTACATAGTTTAATGGTGCATGTTTTCTAAACACCGCCTAATTGTTCTTGAATCAGGAAATGGAATTCTATATAAGAGGTCTTATACCTAATTTGGCACAACTCCGGGACATACCAGCAGCTTTCGTGCAAATGTACTGTCGCATAGCTGCACACAAGTTTTTCTTCTTTTGTGATCCCCATAAACGAGGTTGATGCTCAAGTCTTTCTTAATTTTGCTAAACGATTTCACACGGTATATGCTGGTTTTTTGGCTCATGTTGTTTCTACATTTGTTTTCCTTTTACAAGTCTAGTAATGCTGTCAGCTGCATGGAGTTGCATAATTTATGTGTTGCGAATGCAAGTATATACATATTTTGATTTGAAACGCTTAGGCTCTTGAGGCTACTTCGGAGCAACTGCATTTAATTGCTTTTCCTTGGTTATCGACTTATTAGCTATGAAGCACATGCACTCCTACTAAGACGGCATGTCTGTGTCTCACACATGTAGAGTTGTGTCGGACACCGATGCCCCTTAGACACTCTAGGACATGTGTCTGACAAGCCACGCACCATGAATTTTTCATATATATTTCTTTTAAATTTTCAACGATTGAGAGAAACTTTACAGACACTCCTCTGGCAAGTGTCCATCATGCCATGCGTTGTGTCCTATTTTTTAAAAAAATAAAAAAAATATATATATATATACAATTAAAAAAAAAATACAAATGACATGTCCGTGTCCAAAAAAATCACATTTCGGTATGTCATGTCCTTGTTTCTTAGGTTATTGGGATTAGGCTGTTAATATGATGCATTAACTGACATTTGATTTTACAATGGTGTTTGGAATTGCCATGANAATTAAAGAATATAAATCAACGTGTCCGCGTCCCACTTTTTTGAAAAATCACAAGTCGGTGTGTCCCATGCCCATGCCCCTGCTTCTAAGTTTATCAGGGATTAGGCTGTTTATGTAATGCATTTATTAACATTTTATTTTACAATTGAGTTTGGAATTGCCATGATAATCATCAGGCAAGGCGTTCATAAAGAATTTTCTACTTAGTAATTGCCTCCAGGAGCTAATGGAACTACACCAGGTATATTATTGATGTTACTTTTTGTAATTGCAAATAATTCCAAGATATAGATGCAGTAATTTTTCTTTATGACGTAGTGATATGAAATCCACACGAGTTTTCTCTGTGTTAGGATATTGTATTAAAAGCGGTTTCCACGTACCAAGAATCTGATGCTTTTTATGTGTTACGTCCACAGTATTAAATCCATGAAAAATCAATTTACACCATCAATAAATTTTCTCTTTTCCCTCATTTTGTTGTGCAAAGCAGCTGGTACTTCTCACAAGGTTTATCTTGACCGTCCATTTATGTGCTGTGTAAAAGTCCAAAACACCGTTGTTCCTTCGCATTTCAGTTGGGAGTTAATATTTGCATTTTCCTTTTCACCTGCATGTAGGAAAGTGAGGAAGAAGTCACTGATACTGAACAAGCTGAAAACTGGTTCTCGTTGACATCTGCACAACGCATATGTGGTTAGTACTACAGCTGTGCAAAGTTTTGAATTTTGATATTTGTCAGGTCCCTGATGTCATTTTACTAGCCTTGCCGCTGTTACTGGAATTTATTGGTGTATATGCTGCATTATTAGGCATTGCATATAATTACTTTATTCAAAAATTTGCTTTATGGATGGGTTGGGTTATTGCCTCTTCTATCATACTTGTCCACGATTGAGAACCATTTTCAATCTCTTATTACCATCTAATTGTTACAACCATTGTATTTGGAACTAAAGAAAATAATCTAAATTTGCAGATATGTTTCTTGCTCTTGACAAAGATATGAATGGAACTTTGAGCAAGCAGGAGCTTCGAGAATATGCAGATGGGACACTAACAGATATTTTTATTGAGAGAGGTAGAAATCGACTCTAGTGTCTCCTATCTCCTTTCATTTTCCCTCTTCCTGGAAGAAAATCTATCAAACTACTAGTGTGTTCATGTTCCATTTTTAGTCACTATTTTCTTTTTTCACTACTAAAGGGGCTGATGCACAGTGAATCAACTGCATTTTCTGTGAAAAAGGACTTTGACCTGTGCGGAAGACTATCTCGTGTTATATACCCATTGCAATTGATTTATACAAAATTTTAAGTATAAGCCTGCACTAAAGACCTATTGTAGGTCGGTTATGCTTTAAATTGTTATGAACAGCAAGGGGCAAAATTGGTACATCTGAAGTTAGAAAAATAACAGTTGGACCCCTTCTCTTGTTTGTTTTAAAAACGTTTTTGGTACTGTAGTGGATAGTGATAAGGGAATTTTAAGCTGTTTCTTAGCACACCCGAACACACACTAATTCCTGCTTATGTCTATTGAGTTGGAACTGCAATCCTATTTTCATTTTTTCTTTTGGGAACTATTGGTTTTATTTATTCTTAATATTTTCTCCTTTTCTAATATCATTGTAAATCATTTAAAAACTTCTTATCCTTGTTTTACGAATAATTTCAAATTGCCTCCTCAGAGAGATGTAAATAACCATCTTATAAGGAATTTTTATGCTCATCTAACTAAATGAATAGGCTCTTCTATTCTTTACCGCTGCTTATTGTTCGAATATCTGACCTATTGGTAAATAGGCCTCATTTTATTTAATATGTTTGTGCCTTCCATTTACGGAACTTAATACTTTTTTCATTATTTTATACATATAGTTTTCGATGAACATGTCCGGCGTGGAAAAAACGGAGGTGGTAATTCTCGGGAGATGGATTTTGAAAGTTTTCTTGACTTTGTTCTGGCACTGGAAAATAAAGACACTCCAGAGGGATTAACTTATTTGTTTCGCTGCCTTGATCTCCATGGAAGGGGATTTCTTACAACTGCTGATACTCATACACTGTTCAGGTAACTTGCTTTTTGGCATTTAAGTCACATGTATCTTTCTAGGTTTCTCTAATGCATATTTGGTGCATTGGACTGGAAAATATTGTGCAGAGTCCAACATTGCATGCCAAATATGCTTTTACATGTGCTTCTTCAGAAGATACAGAAATCCTTCCTCGGTTCCTTGTATAAAATGTTTATGATTTAAGTTGCTCTTTGACACTAATCATCTTTAGGACTATACTGAGTAAAAACTATCGTGGAAATAAAGGAGGGCGACATTGAGAGGATTGTGATGTTTTCTAATTCATCTTGAATAAAAAAATAATAATTTCCAGCATGAGGTTCTTGAGCAAATTCTACGAGTCTTAAGTCAACAAATACAAGAGCCCACCTAAATTAAAACCTTTTTGAATATATACATGAGAGTTTGGTCACTGATCTTGTTTCTAATCATGTTTAATTAATACAAATTTATGTAAGATTGAAAATGGATATTCTTTTGCATCACGAAACAGGGATGTTCACCAGAAATGGATTGAGGGAGGTAACTACGAGCTGTGTATTGAAGATGTAAGGGATGAAATCTGGGATATGGTGAAGCCAGCCGATCCATTGAGAATAACACTGGCTGATCTACTGGCTTGCAAACAGGGTGGGACAGTTGCAAGTATGCTTATAGATGTACGTGGATTCTGGGCCCACGACAACCGAGAAAACCTTCTCCAGGAAGAAGAAGAGCCACAAGAAGAAGCATAAGCTTTAGATATCTCAGTAATCACGTGAGATTTAGTTGTATCAATTTGTGTCTCTCAGTTTTATAGTCCTGAAAGTAGAATGCATGTATATTTTGCAGTTTGATTGGAAAAACTACTGAAATTATTTGTAATGTAGAATTTTAGTAGTGTAACCATCAAATTTCTCTCTCCAATGTATTGTTGAGGAATGGGTGATGTGTTCTTAAATTTCAATTTATCTATTACTTTTCTGAATGATAAAATGACCTTTATAGGCCTTTGTCTTCGAAAAAATCTGCTAGCATAGATATGGTAAAAAGCTTTATATATGGTCGTTGGACGTGTAGAGTTATATTTTTCCTGTTAAATGTATATGGAATCAAGAAAGTACAACTAATGCAAATATTGACACGAAAGTGCATTATTAAGTTTTTTTTCTTTTTTTTTCTTTTTTGCCATTTCTATAATAGTGCAATTGTTAACTGAAAAATGTGTACTAATTTGTACAAAATGGTATTGCAGTAATATAATATGGTATCGTTTGGCATGACTTTTGAAATTCAAAAGCTGCTTTTAGCTTTGTTTGGTTAATTTTATGAAATTGTTTCTTCTAATTAAAAGAAATTTTAAAGGAGGTCGGTTCAATGTGACTTTATTTAAAAATAAATTTGGAATAAGAACTTCTTTTAAAATTAATTTTCAAACAAAACTTGTAGGAAAAATCCTAATAAAGGAAAAAAAAAATACATTATTTTTTTGAGTACGTTACAAAAGTTGTCTCGTTAAAAACCTTGTTAGAAAAATTCAATAAGACAAAATATTGGTCAAGGGAAAAAGAGTACAGTGCATATTTACTCACTTTCACGATAATATAACTTGAATTATGTTTCAAGAATATTAAATCCTTCAGCGATAAAATTAATAGTCATGTCAGATGAGTTGATTATAACGTATTTCCAATTTCTTGCATTGTCAAGATAACATGATAGAGACTTGTACTTGCATTCACCACAAGATGATTTATCTATTTATACAAGTTTTTGCTAAATTCATTATGTAAAGAGTCATACATTTCATATTACGACTTCATTTTTTTTTTCATTTTTTTTTTCGCACAAGTATACAATTTTAAATTTTCGAAGAGTAGGTCCAGAAATTTCAAATTTCTCCAGTGAATTCAATTTTCACCATCGATATAATTCGACGCATTTATTTCGATTTCTTGCTATATAATGTAGTACGTTATGTGCAGAAGTGTTGTCGACAATTTTTTTTTCGATTCTATTTTTTTCTATAATGACATCACTTATTGAGATATCTCAATTTTAAACATTTCAGGTACCTGAACCTCTTTTGCAGTTTTATAATTTTATTGTGTCTACATGGCTTTTAAAAGTATACACATCCTAAATAGGCATCTTTCTTATATGCTCCATTTCTCTTTTGAAGAATTTTGTATTAGAACCGATTGTATTCACACTTCAGGCATGCCAAAGATATATTGGATATAGTTTTAATAAGCTGTCCTTCCAGAACATCAATTCTTGTTGGAGTATTTTAAAGCTAGTATATATGAGATTGTTAATCTCTTTGGTCAATAAATACATTTAAGTGAATAATTTTTTGAACTTTTGGTTCGAGTTGTCTTTTGCCAGGATCTAGATACGATACTTTTGTACATATTTTCCGCTTCTTAATTCATCCCCTAATACTGAGAGAATTGTCCAATCAAATTGACAATCAACAAATTGTGTTATAAAATATCACCTAATATGAGTTAAGATATTATACAAGGGTTCAAACCACACATTTCTTCTTAGCATTTCTTACTTTTCATCTCAGTGCAATATGGTGACTTAATTGCACTATCAAATAATTAGATGAAGAAATGAGACTCTGACCATAAGTCAATTATAATGGTGAGATCTTAATGTTTGTATGATGCATAGTAGCATTCCCCAAACAGAAATGTGAAGTATTTTTTTCTCAATTAAATTAATTAAAGGTATTTAACAATTAATAACGTTAAATCATTTATCGACATATCAACTAAATCCACCCTCTATTTTAGTTCGTAGTGGTTAATAATCAATTTCCATGAAAGAGAACAAATATTATATATGATTTCATTGGATTGAAGAATCTTCTGATTCTTTATTGAATATCCATTTTGAATTTTTTATTTCGCATCATTATTGATACAGTAATGGTCCAATTGGTCATGCCAAATAATACATTCAGTAATTGAACTTCTAGTTCAATAGAATGTTTCAAATTTAAATAATTATTTAATCAAATAAAAAACAAAGTTAATTCTCGAAAGCATGATTAACTATAATATAATCATATAAAAATTAATGTCCACATGACATGAGTTGTATTTTTTCTTCGAAGATAAACACTAATTTAAAATGATATAGTTCTCGAAATATCTGTTATTTTGAGAGCAAATTATATTTTATTATTACTTCTTCAATAACAATATTGAAATATAATTCACGCACTTCAAAAGCAAAAACATAATTTATGTTAATTTTTATTTAATTATACTTTTCGAGAGCAAGTAAAATCTAACTAGAATATCAATAATAAACTACTTCAGAAATAATAATATTTCGTAATAGACATACATAAGAGTACTAGATTCATGAACTTTATTTGTATTAAAAAGAATAGAAACAAGATAATTAGTCGAATAATGTGCAAAAGAAAAGAGATAGTTAACTATGAGAAAAGATTAAACACGCATAAAATATTAGCTTGAATTTATTAATGCGAATTTAATTGAGAAAGTAGATATATTACGCGTAAAATTGCATTTTCCTACTATCATGAATGGACTTGATTTCATAATTGATTAATGCAAGTAGATATTCATACATAATAGAAACATAATCACTGTGCATACAATAAAATAATCATTGCTTCTTTAAAAGCAATGAATGAATATTCTTATATAATACTGAAATTGTAATATCATATCTTTTTGGGACAAGTAATATTTCGTTGGAATATTAGAATAATATAATTTTTTTTCTTCAAAATCTACATAATATTTTTCAGAAATATTAATGAAATTGTAAATTGTGTTTTTTCATGAAAGCGCAATTAGAAACAAATTATATTCAATAATATAATATGAATATTATACATTTTCAAGAGTAATAGTACACTACTCTTTTAAATATTGTATATGTGAATTCTTCTTCAAGAGCAACAAAATAACACAAATACCATATTTCTTTTCAAGCAATGGTACAATATTCTTCTGGAATATTGGTTTAGATTATTTATTTTCAAGAAAAATAATACAATATTCTTCTAAAATATTGATTTAGATCTTTTTCTTTTCAAGAACAATAATACAATATTTTTGGAATATTGTACTGAAATATTGAACAAAAAATTTACATTCATGTAAATATTTATTTACCATAAATTGGTTTAGTCAAATGACTCAAATCGATATAATCGGATTGAATAAATATATCTCTTTGTTATACAATTTAAAATTAAGATAATACTAACATTTTCTTTGAGCAAAAATTAAAAGAGTTTATTTTATAAACTCAATTAGCTATATCTTATATTTTTTTGATTGAAGGAATTTTATTTATTTATTTATTTATTACCACAACTGGCTAAAGATTTGAAAGCAGAAAGAGAAATAAATTTTGTTAACTCAATTGGTTGGAACTTCTTGCTGATAATGTATTATAAATTAGAGAGAAAACTAGATAAGTTAACAAACTTGTATGTATTAAATTCAAAACCAAAACCCGATATCCATAGAAAAATATTAGAGATACAATGATAATAATTACTAGGGTTGAGGAGTATAATTGTTATTCACTAAAAAAACATGCTATTTACAACACATACATGTATCTCTAAATCCCCATTTTTTTAAATATATAACAAGCAATGTGACTTGGTGCAATTTAATAAAAAAAAACAATGTAACACAATTGGGATCAATTTATTTCTTTTTCTTCTTTTATTTTTGCATTTTGCTTCAAAGGATTTGAGCTCTTGCAAGATCTTTCGTTGTGGTTAAAACTCCCACAACATCCACGTTTGACAGATTCTACCTTGTGTAGTTGTGCCTTTAGACTTTCTCGATTTCCTCTTGGGTTTCGAAAGCAACACCACCACTCTTTCGACACCATCGAATATTATCCAATTAGCACAATCATGATTAGCTAATGTAACAATAAAGTCGCAATTATTGATACTTAATTCCGCTATTTCAAGAAGCATATATAACTTCAGAGTAAGTCTCTGTTTGATTCTCTTTAAAATAAAACAATTTATTTTTCATACTTTTTTCAATCACACATTTACACAATAAAATATTTTTTACGTAATTGAAAAAAAAAATCCAACTTTTTAATTATACATTTTTAAAAAAATTACTATTCAAAGCATAATCCTTACGTAGTTATAGCCATCGAACTGCGGCTTAGGATGCCAAGAAATATATCTTTGACACCACATCAAAGATTCAGTTTTACTGTTTCACCTATCTCCGAATCCCCATTTTTATTGCAAAATTAACCTCGTACGCACTATGCCGTGCTCCGCGGTCCATGTATCCCGGTAAGACACGTTGCCAAGTACAACCGATCGATGCACACAGTATACACTACAATCCCACATCTACTGACGTGGCACCCAAAAGTGCACTAGATAACGACACGTCAATGAAAGAGGGCCCACAAGGCTGTGTGTGATTTACACGATGACGTGTTCACAGAATCTAGAAACGTGTCTACTCTGGATTTGGTTGGTGTTGTACACCAAATCTTCCTTAGATTTCTTTATCTCTGGTAATATAATATAATAATATTTGGTTTCAGTCAAGAGGGGGAAAAAATAATAAAAAACTACTATAAAATTGGCCATATGGTTCTTCCATTATCTTGAATACTCCTAGTCGAAATATAAGAATGAATGAATAAATTTATTTAATTTCTACCGTTTGATCGTTTAGATGAAGTGGTTCGATAAGGTTTAAAAGAAATAAAGATTATAAATTTAGTCTCGTCACCATTCACATATAAAAAAATTGATGTTAGGCCTTTAATCGATAAAATGGTAAATTTTGATTACATTTATTCAATAATTTATTCGAATTTAAGTTAATTAATTGTAAATAAATATGGTTTTATGCATGTATCCATAGTAAAATCAAATCCATTACATGAGGGGGGAAATGGATGTGACGCTATTCGAGTAAAGGCTATCAAATCATGGATGAATCTATCTAAATTGAATTAGTAACCCTATTTTGAATTCTAATTTTGCCGAAATTTCAATTCCAATTATGAACAACACTGATGAATATTAGGAATGGAAACGATGTCTTATTTAAGTTTTATATTCGTTATAAGAATGAATTTATCATATTTTAGTTGATACTTTCCACGAGAGTTTAGTAAAAGTCTTTGTCGCGATGTCTTGATTTTCTTCAAATTGTGCATATACAGTATAATTAGAGTAAGGATGTTGTCCAATTGCAAATTAAGTCAATAAATTGTCACTTTCATGTTTGTACACAACCTACAATACATACATAATTCCTACACATTGAACATATAAATCTTGTACTTTAGTGTTGCACTTTCATTAAAAGCACCCCAAAGTCCTAACAACACATTAATCCGACAAAATATAAGGACGTAAATTGGACCACGTTAGACGTGTATGACTCACTTTTATTATGTTGAGCTTGTGAAGATTGAAAATGTCCACATCTAACGTGTCAATGCAAACACATGAAAGAATTTCATATTTTGGCAATCTAACAAGTCTGTTCATTTTAGATCGTGTACAGTCGACGACTTAAAAAAAAATTAAAATTACTCCATCAACAACCCAACTTTCCTTCAATCGTCATCGTAAATTCTAGACCTATTCGAGTTGCAAATTATAGATACTTTTCGACACGGTTCAACGTACTTTACACTTTTGAGCTTAATAGAGAGAGAGAGAGAGAGAGAGCGAGCCACCTATCAACCTATATATAAAAATACAGGAGATCTCATCATTTTTTAGTCTCCTTCTAACAAAAATCTCCTATATTCTCCAACTTATAAGCACTTTTTGCAGTGCTTTTACGAGACATTGGACTAAAAGTTAAGGGCCCTTGTTAGAGCATAAGGATTCTGGTTTGGTCAAAGACTTGAAAAAAAAAAAATCTCTTACAATTCAGTCAAAGTCTCTAGTCTTTAGTCCTTATTCTCCTTAGAATGTCATATTCTTTTTTCCCTAAATTCCGGGTGGCCTTGAAAGATTTAGACAAAAAGCGTGTTATAGAAAATTGTGCAAAATTCTAATCGACTAAAAATATGCTAATCGTTCCATGTTCCATATTTTAGATTAGATCTTAAAACAAAATTAGTTGCATGAAAGAGTTTTGGTTAGCTATCTTTTGCTTATTAACTTCTTTGTATCGATTGATATTAAAAAGGATAAAACAAAAATTATCTAATACTTCATGTTAAAAATATCGAGATTAAGTTTTCGAGTTTAAAAAGAGTATCCCGTCCTACCCCACCTCACATTCTTCAACTTCACATTTTTGCTTCTTGCTTTTAACTAAAAAAAAAAAAAGTACAAATCTCCCAAAAAATTCCACATAATAAAATTAATAATTTCATTATCAAAATCAAGTGGGATCACATCTTTTAATATGATCATTGACTGACTTTTGCAAGAAAGTTTCCAAAACTATTTTGTCTTAACCTTTTCCCATCATATATTACTGAAAATTCTTTTGTCATTAGATAATGAAAATTTCTAAGCTTAATTATTTGAAATGCTAAAAAAATATATTATCATGGGACTGTGTTGTTCCCAATGACATATAGGCATGTGAGGATTAATCAACTAAAGGCATAAAGTTAACAGCTCCATGTTGGAATTGCTAATTAAATTGATTAATTAGTGCCCCACTAATTATGCTTATTTAAGTAATTTGATCTCTGTGTTTCTTAAGCCTTTGATTGCCCTTTACACAATAGCCTTTTGTAGTTTTTTTTTTATGAGTGACGTTAAACGGTAATTTTCATGACGCTTTAATATCAAGATAACAGGGTTTGGATACTCGTTTTAATAATGTATATGTGTTAATTAAATATAAGATCGTACTCGGTTAAATCATATTTTGGAAAATTCAAATGATAATTTGGTTTGTCTAGAGCTCAAACGAGCAACAACTTTTCAAGATTGATTTTCCTAAAAAAGTCAGCTTGCATTGACGTGTTAAGAGTGAAAATGCATTTTCCTTAAACATTAAAACAATAATCAGTGTATAAATTTCAATGAAGATAAATTAAAAATTAAATGAAGGATGTCTAACACACATTTCACATATGGATGGTGTGTTGACACTCTTCACATTTTTCTTGTCATGTAAGCATTTTGGGGTAATGTTTGATACACCTTTTGGTGCAATATACAATCCAATAAGAGATATTATCATGTTTTGAGATTTATATTCATATATTCTGTAGGATTAGATTACATACATATCTTTTTCGTATATATCTAGTCATATTCAGTCCATCAAATTTTATTTATCGCATCTACCGTCAATATTCATGGGTTTATTTTTTCAAAAATTTTCCTTTAAATAGAAATGATTAAGTTGAAGTGGGCAAGTAAGATAAAATACATCTACTTATTGAAGAATAAAAATATGATTAATGTTTGAAGCCTACATAATAATGACAAAGAAAATGTCACTAAAACTTTGACTTAGCGGCGCTTATGAAGTACAACTTTTTTTTTTTTTTTTTCTTGAAAACCTAAAATTGATGATGTTTCCACTTTCCATTAATCTTAATTCTTGGGTTCATCATTTTTTCCATTGGAGATAATTTGTAACTGCCCCCTTTGAAAATTATGAACAAGACAAAGATTTTTTGATAAGATTACTCTTAATTAATTACCATAAAATGCGGATTAAACATGTGACATATCACACATAATTACAAGAAAATTGCAGATTTCAAATTCTTGAGAATTTCAAGAAAAATACAGACAAAACATAATTTTATTTTATTGTCCTGATTGATTTAAAAAATTTCTTGCTCTAATTTAATTCCAACATTCCTCAAAAGGGTTTCTCTAGAATCAGAAATTTTAAGCATGCATGTGAAATTATGTCCTTATCAAGTAGGTTTTTGCTTGGATTTGGTTATTGGTTTTTAGCATATAATAATGATTATGAAATTCATTATGCATCCATCCTAGTTACGTACAATTTAACTTACCACCTACCCATCCCATGGAATTTTCATTTTCACCCTTGGCTCCCTTGCCTACGGCAAAATGATGTATATTCCATAAGGGGAATTTTCTTTCTTTTTCTTATTTTTTGTTGGTATAGGGAACAAGCAATGAAAAGATAGAGCCGTAACGAGAAGTCAGGTCTATTGTCCCGAATATGTTGTATCATCGATTATCCCACCGATATATTCTTGACATCTCGATGAATCACTTCTTCATAGGAAATGAAAAAATGTTGTGCCGATGTATTAAAAATTGTGTACATATTCCCATTTGCTATGAAGAGGTGGTGTGACGAAATGTAAAAACGTATTAATAGAGGGTATAACAAGTGAATAACAACTTCAAAACATTAGATCTGGGCTCGTAGTAATATAATCTAAGTGAAAAAAACAAATGAAAATTCTTGATTTTTGGTAAAAAGAAATACTTCTAAAAAGTACAAATTCAGAAAAGGTAACTTTTTTTTATTAAAAATAATTTATTCTCTTTCAGTGAATGGTATTTCTGATCCCTTTGTCCTCTGTCCACTGTCCATGATCCTTAACTAGTGTCTTTAAAAGAACCCTTCACAGCTTCCTTACACTTCATTCAAACTCAGATTTTTCACTTCCTCATTTGCTGCAACATTCACATTTCCCACTAAATTCCTCATCTGTCCTAAACCAAGTTTCTACTTTCTTCTAATAATAACAATTTTCTTCATTTTTGCATCAATGTCAAACCCTAAAGCTTCCGAGAAACCCTTAAATCTCTTCGAACCCATCCTTACGGATACCGGTTTCACATTTTTACAACGCAACACATCAGTAGCGCAACCAAGCGAAAGACGAGGCCGGAAAAAGCAGGCGGAGCCTGGGAGGTTTCTTGGCGTAAGACGACGGCCATGGGGCCGATATGCAGCCGAAATAAGAGACCCTACCACCAAGGAAAGACATTGGCTGGGAACCTTTGACACTGCTCAAGAAGCTGCACTTGCCTATGATAGGGCTGCCCTCTCCATGAAGGGCACTCAAGCAAGAACTAATTTCTTGTACTCTGATCAAACAACAACTTTTCATTCTCTTTTAACACCTAATTATGATCTTCAAATTCAAGCCTTTTTGCAGCCACCATCACAGTTTTCTACTGCCACGGAACCTAAACAGTCCAGCTCTTGTAATCTGCAGCCTGACATTATGCCAAGAAAAGATCAGAAATCAACAGTCCAATCGGATAACGACACATGTTGTCATGATCAATCTTTTTATAGTTCATCACCTAATGATGATCATAATTTGTTTCTTTCTACTACTGACACAAATTCTGGCTACTTGGATTGCATTGTTCCTAACAACTGCCTGAAGCCATATTCTGCAACTAATAAAATCAATGGGGACACTTCAAATGATCAGAAATTTTGCTCAAATTTGAGTCTCTCTGAAAATCATGTGACATTTTATGAAAATAATTCACTTTTTCTTGATTCTACAAGTGTGGCAACTGTAGGATGGAATCCTGGAAATCATTCTTACTACGATGAATTTGTGGACGGGTTCTGGCCAGATGGTGATCGAGAGTCATGGGACTTAACTTCTTGTGAACTCTTCCACGTGATGAACAACCCTATAGTGGTAGAAAATGGATGCACGGTAGACTTGAATCCAATTATAAGTGAAAATCCAAGTTTTGAGATGATGGTGGCTCCACCCTGCAGTAGTACTTCAGCAGCACCAAGTTGTTCATCTTTATATCCCTGTTTTGATGATGCAGTTGACTTGGGCTTTTCTCTCTTTTGAGTGCTGGTTTTGAAGTTAGGATGTAACATGAGCAGTTTGGTATATAGTATTGGACAATATTGTACAATACAATGGAAAAAAAGTTTATTTCATTTTCCTTTGTTAGTTGCGACCTCCCAACATATCATGCAAGAAACCTTCCAAGTTCTCTTTATCTCTAGTATATATCTTTTCCCTTTTGGGGAATGGTAACCAAACTTGGGCTTCAAAAGATTATTAGAGAGGTTGATTTCTAGCTTCTCCAAAAATGAGTATATTTTAAGCAAGTTTCATCAGCTAAACTACTGATATTTGGCTGCTGCTTGAATTTCAATGTGGCTTTTCTCTGCTCTTCTACGAGTGAGCTATAGAGCTCAACGAGTGTCCTTTCGCCGTGTTTCTAAAGCATTGTGCCTAATTTTTACCTTAGAGATGCCACTAATTGCATGCACAAATATCAAATGCTATTACTAGTCATGTTATTCATAAATTGGTCTAGAGCTTTGACACGGTCGTGTAACATGCTATATATTAGCAAACTTTTATTTTGTAATTCGTGACAGAAAGATTGTCAAAGCTAGAGATTTTTTCGTGGCTCGTCTATATTAGCTTCTTTGGGATGTTATCATAAAAAACTCAATAATGTGCCAAACTAGTGCTTTTTTCGTGGTTCGTCTATAATTTCAGCACGACGTGTGAGTATAGCCAAAAGCTCAGCAAGAATCGACTCATTTTGGATGCGTCAAAATAAGTTCTTGTTCTCGTGCTCCTGCTAGAGTAGAACACTATAATGGCGATCCCTATTGCAATGACATTATCTTATTATACTTGCAACCAAACAAGGGTTACTTAAACTAGCCAAAATTGGAAAAACTAATACTAATTTGCCTAATATTGAAGCATGGTACTTCAACTCAACGTTTAACAGCTATAAGAAAGATTTGAATCCAGTGAACTAACTGCTCTAACCTAGCACAATAACTAACATAAGAAAGGAGAAAAGAAAACCATACTACTCCCTACACCCCTTTTCTACTTCAAGCTTTACCAATCCTGTGCAAAAAACAAATTCAAGATTTTCCCAGTCATCAAGGCATTCGAGCATTCTTTAGATGACAAACAACAGATCTTTAAGACGCATCACCATTTAATAAAAACAAACACAACAAAGAGCAATACTTGCCAAATTCAAGATTTTCTCGTCTGTATTGGTTGATAAAATATAAAGAAGCATTCGAGCAATTAGATTGTCTACACAAGTGTATATCTTACATATGACGTATCAAATTCCTTGCAGTCTCCAGATTTATCATTGCTTCCGCAACAAAGGACCAGACAAAATAAGGGATCAAGAAGACCTTGAAATTCATTCCCTAGACAATTTTGAAGCTTGTTCCGAAAGAGGGAACAAGAAGATGGTTATCAAGACAACCACAGTGGGCAGAGAACAGTGAGAATAATATCTTTTTCGTTCTGAAAAAGACAATAAATAGACATGACAGCTCCAAAAATTTGGGCAATGATGAAAATTATCTAAACGGGAAGTTGGTTTCGTTTCAAGTTATTCCAAGACTAGGTGAAAAAGCTAATGAGGTGTTGCCAGATTTTGAGGGGTAATTATGACTTATTCAATGGACACAGCTAAAGTATGCTACATTGAACTAAGACCGAGCACCTATAGAGAATTTGGACCAAAAATATGACTTTGAGATCATGAAAGTTGATTAACAGAGAATGAAATGGCTGAATCCTTTTATTTAGCTTGATGTGCGAATCTCACCTCCATGACCTATGCTGCTGCTGCTGGCAATTGAAAAGGTAGAACCCTGTCCCAACTGCTGACCCCTGGATTGAGGAATGTGCCCACTTTGTGAGAATATTGAACCAACTGAAGCACTTGAACTGTTCATAGAAGACATTTGGGTTGAGAAGGTGTCTCTGCCAAATCCAGAAATGAGGTCGGGCCGCAAGTCTGATGACGAGGACGATGGAGCCAAAGTTGCATGTGTGGATCCCACAGGATAGGGAGCGACAGGCATATCAGTAAGAGAGGATGCAGATGGACTGTAACTCAATGTTCTCATCGGATGATCAAATTTGCATGATGGTCCGAATTTGCATACTCCATTTTGTGCATAATGAGAGCAAAGTGGTGCACCCTGAAAAATAATTGAAGAAACCGTAATAAAGATATGGCATAGTTCTCAAATATATGGAACATCATAAACCCCAACAGAAAGTAATCGTTAAACTTCTATAATTGAATACAACAATAGAAGCATTTATGAACAGAAAAGAAATGTCAGAGAGAGAAAATTAAGGGCAAAGAAGGAGTAACAAGAGAGAAGGAAAGAGATATTTTTGAGGTTTCTACATCAAAAGGGAGGCATAAAACCAGGAAACTATCAAGACATGCAACAACATTATAGGGAGAAAGTTAGTCATTCAGTTCAATTTTATAGATAATATAAATCAAAAAATCGCAATCTACTTTTGCAGATATCATCTACTAAAATAAAGAAAGATAAGCCCATAGGACTAAGCCCATAAGCTTACCGGGCGCAAGGGCAGACCCATTGGACTAAGCCCAAAATTTGTCTTCGCACTCCACTCTGGTGGATGATGATATTTACATGTAGAACCATATTTACAATACCCTGTCTTCAAATAATATTGGCATTCTGG
The DNA here is from genome assembly GCA_903798255.1 of Fraxinus quadrangulata. Lineage (NCBI taxonomy): Eukaryota > Viridiplantae > Streptophyta > Magnoliopsida > Lamiales > Oleaceae > Fraxinus > Fraxinus quadrangulata. Next base: position 24,949 of record CAIGRB010158461.1, read on the forward strand.
CTGGCCAGGTCTTTCTGGAAAAGCTTGCTCCTTCTGACTGCTGCCTGAAGGACCGGCAGAAGAGGTAATGGATAGATATGGTCCTGTGTATGCAGCTGCTGAAGGAGATAACTGCGTTAAACCGTAAACTGGGCCTGCTCCAGCAGTAGGTTGAGCACTTGGGGAAGCCGCAGGACTAGCTGGTGCCTACACCATGTAATTTTATAACTCAGAACAAAATAGGACATACAAAGGAATGATAATTGATAAGATATTAAATTCATTTTGTCATTTAATTACTACCCAATACTGCCTAGGTCCAACTTAACAAACATATCAAAATAAAAGATTACGAAATCAAACAAACAGCTTCAGCAACATGTACCTGGTACGGATTCCAACCAGGAAACGGAACGACCCCTGGAGGAAGGAGCATTGGACTATATGCTCCCGGGACATATGAACCTGGAAGCATAGCTGGCCTAGCTACTGGCCAGTTGCCAGAAAATACTCCATATTGCTGGGGAGTTTGTATGGATATTGATTGCATTGCAGGATACATTGCTGGTGCAGGCAAAGGTCCCGGGCCAGTTGCTGGTGCAGGCACTTGCATTCCAGCTGGCAGAGGATGATGATATTTACAGGTGGCCCCAAACTTGCATTGTCCAGTTTTAACATAATACGAACATTCTTTTTCACCCTGCAACAAGTGCACTATAAGACAACTGCATATTTCAAATCCAAATGAAACAGTAATGATGAAAAAGAAAAGGATAAAAAACCGAAGTTGTCAAAGCGGCAGACCGGTCGCAATGGATATCCATAAAAATTCAGGGCCACTGAGCCTGAAAATCCAATTCCTTGTTTTGGATGGTGATACTTGCAGGAAGCACCATATTTACACATTCCCGTTTTCATGAAGTACTATAAATCCAATGCAAAATGTACAATTAGTATGAAAAGGCATAACTAATGTAAATAAGATACTGAATTCAAAATAAGACAAATTCAAACTCAACAAGTAGGGTAGATAACTAATTTTACTATATATAGGATGGATAAATGCAATAATTGTACCGATTTATGCAGATTTAATGGCTTATTGCCAATCAATTAATAAACGTTCATTGTCAAAGCTGACTGATTATCATGGTAATATTTGTTAAAAATGAATTGCATCACCAATTTTTCTAACATTGCTAAGGTAATGGTGGGCTCTACATTGTTAAGTGGATCCACATAGGCTCCTGAAGAGGTATAAAATAGCAGATTACAACCTTCTTGTGTAGATTAATCGCGAAAAAGACAGTCGCGTGAAAAATGTAATAAAAAAGTTGTGAATGTTTTGTCATTGTAATATAGGTCCAAACTAACAATAACAAAATGAATCCTAATGCACATTAAAAAATAATCACTCTTCCAATAGAAACAACAAGGTGACTGATCCTACCTAAAGAATTTAACAGACTTTCTGTTCTCTGAGATGAAACGAAGGAATTGAAACCAAAAAACAGGGAAGAAAAGAAAAACAGAATACCAATCAAAATGTCCTGTACAGTAAAACCTCTCTATGGTCATAATGTTGGGACCATATTAATTTATTACTATGAGGAAGTTATAGCTTAATAGAGGTGTAGTTACAAAAATTGTAGAGGTATAAAGGTAAAGTATGAACTATGTTAATAATTAATTAAGAGCATGTCAAATCTAAGGTATAGACATTGATGAAAGAGATAGACATAACTTCAAGAACTAGTACATGTATCTATGTGGAATATGTAAAGTCATTTAAACCTTTAATGTAACATAGCATATATTTTTTGTCTTAAAGAACCTTAGATAATACTTTATTTCATCTTAAACATTTAATGTAGCGTAGCATATATTTTTTGCTATATACATTAAAATGGGACCTAGAATTTTATAACTTAACAATAGAGTTTATTCTTATTTATAACTTGCCCAAGTTGGGACCAAGATTATTTTAGAGAGGTCTTACTGTAACATGAATTTAAAAAATTAATTAGCTGATTTTATAAGTTCATTGTATATGTAGATAACACACAATCATATGGTGATCCAATACATGTCACCCAAGGAAAGATAAAGATGAAGATAATCAGCTAGCTGTGTCTTTCATCTGGGATGACAACATATGCCTGACAGATATATACATATATTTCAGAACATAAAAGAACTTGCTTGCAAATGTATACCCGGCAGATCTGTTGCCCAACACGCTCTGGATAGTCGCCACCGCTAGCCCTCAAATTTCCCATTGCCTGTAATAAGAATCACACAATAATAAATAATTTTGAATATTTTGAAATATAACAGCGAAAAGTATTTATTGCATGTCAACATTTTGAAGTATTTTCCGGTAATCGGAGCGATCTTCCAAAATTTGAATGTTTTTTCCTACTTTAATAAACTACTTTTCTCGTATTAATTTTAAATTCCAATAAAATTTAATTTCTACCCAAATTAGAATCATATCTACACAAACCCTCACTTCAAAAATTCATAAAAATCTCATCTTTAGCACAGTTCTATACTTTAATCGCATGATCACAAGAATCATGCAAAAAAAGTCAAAATTGAACCCAAAAATAGAAATTATATGCGCAAAATCACAAATTCTACCGCACTCCGGTCTCGGGGATGATTGAACCGGCAACGAGCGCCATATCCACAGAAACCAGTCTTCAAGTAATGGATACAATCGAGCTCGCCAGGTCTCTCAGGGTACGTTTCGGGCCCACCCTCTAGCCCCAACTGCCACATGGGCTCTGCATTTTACGAAATCAAACCACAGTTCAATCAAATTCCCTTCTGCATTACTAAAATCAAAGATAATTGAACTGAAATTCAAGTGAAATTCAGATGAAATTCAAATGCAGAGAGAAAATACCAACCTTCGAGCCCGGTTTCGCCTCCAGGAGCGGCCCATTCTGCCACTGGGTCCGCCGGCGCCCCCTCCATTGTCTGATTCCCACTGTACCTTTCCATTTTATGACACCTATTCACACACCTTTAGTGTAATATATATGTGAATAATATACGCAAAACTATATATTTATATCGATATACAGATAAAGAGAGAGAAAGAAGGAAAGAAATGAGAGAGGAGTGTGTGTGTGTGTGTGATCGAGTGTGTCGGGGGAGGGACTGAGGAAAAATGGTGTCTGGTGGTTTTAGAGAGAGAAAGAGAGAGGTTTAATAGTTCTTTTCAACACACACTCCATATATAAAAATTCACACACACAATAAGTGATTTTTTTGGAGGTTTTTTTGCATTTTTTGGCCTTTTAATTGATTTTTTTTTTTCATTTGATTATTTTTGTCTGTTCGTTAATTTATTACGCGCCAAACAGGCGTGCCTACTAGACAGTTAATGGGCGGTTCGAGCATGGTGGTGATAAAATGACGATTTTGTCCCCTTTCGTTTTCTAAATCAATATATGTTTTACAATAAAATAATTCTGGAGAAAATTGCATAATTGGTCCCCGATTATATCGTGTAATTAGTAAATTAGTCTTTAACCTTTATAAATGAACGATTCGATTCAATTCCTTACTATTATTGCAAATCAGTCATCAACGATGGTAAATTGTTACATTCAACATTTAGAAGATAGATTTTGCTTCTCAACTTGGATTGGTGTCTAAAATTCAAAAGCGGGACTTGTGTTTGTAATGATCACATGTTAACTTAACAAGATATGAACATTTACTATCTTCAGAGGATGATTGAAGATCGACTTCTTCATTTTTTAAAAAGAAATTGGAGACCAATTTGCTACTCGATTAATAAGTTGAGATCTTGAGTACCGATGCTGTAGTATTTATTATAATTTAAAAAACGTTAAATGGAATTTTTTATTGTTAGTATGAATCATCGACCCTTGCACCTTTTATATGCATGCGCATTAGTTTCTATTTTACTATTATGCGCGTATTTGTGAAATACGTGTTCTCACATAAAAATGACAAATGCTGGTGTTACTTTTTCCCATTCTTTTATGACTTTTGATATAGTGAATTTCTATTTAACTATTTCCAATGGATTTTAGCTTTTTGCTAAAAAAAATTGTTTCTTATTATCTTTTAACGTGAACGCATCAAATAAGATCCTACTTTTTTTTTTTTTAAACAACCAAACCCTACTTATAAATGCTCAATAAATGCATTTAGACCCAAAAAAAAAAAAAAGTTGCATACCTAATTATATAGTTGACAAATTATATTGATCGGTATATATGATCTGAATAAGTATTTGTCGTCTCGTATTCTCAAAGCGCATGAATCATACTTTTTCGTCAAGTTCATTGATCGTCTCATGATTCACGCTAGTAAAGTTTTTATTGGCTCGCAAAAGCTCCAGTATAAAATAAACTAATAAAGTAATTTTGTTTTGATTAAAACCTAATACATTACAATCTAATCCTAGAAATTTAACATACATCCCCTCCTTATACAAAAATTGCAAAAATAAAAAATTAATTAATGTTATGAGCGTTGGTCAAGATATAAACAAAATTGGATTAATCTTGGTGTACATTATGGATGCCATAACGGTGTCCATAATGTACACATGGCGGCCCTCTATTGGGAGGGCGCCTGCGGGCCGAGGTGCCCCCACTAAGGGGTCGTCATGTGTACATTATGGACATCATTATAGCGCAACAAAATTTATCGAGTTCGCTATGGAAGAGTGGATATAATATTGCTCGTTGACCTCTCCATTTACAACTCGGGCCCACCTTCTAGCCCCAACTGCCACACGGGCTATGTATTCACAAAATCAAACCACGAGTCAATCAAATTCCCTTATATATTACCAAAATTAATGCTAACTGAACAAAAAATCAACTTTAACATTTAATTTCCTTAGTTCAAATGCACAAATTAATTTTTTTGATGGATAAAGTAGAAAAAAAAAAAAAAAAAAACTATTTTAGTTGCATTGTCATGTACAAATAGTCAAAAGTGGATTACATTATTTTCTTACCAAAATTTATGATAAAATATGGGGAAGTGCTTGGTGTACATTATGAACGCCATAACGGTGTCCATAATGTACACATGGTGGTCCTCTATTGGAGGGCGCCTGCGGGCCGAGGTACCCCCAATAGGGGGTCATCATGTGTATGGCGTCCATAATGTACATGTAGCACTTCTCAACAAAATCTATCGAGTTCGCTATGGAAGAGTGGATATAATATTGCTCGTGACCTCTCCATTTACAACTCGGGCCCACCTTCTAGCCCCAACTGCCACACGGGCTATGTATTCACAAAATCAAACCACGAGTCAATCAAATTCCCTTATATATTACCAAAATTAATGCTAACTGAACAAAAATTCAAGTGAAATTCTGTAAATAGAAATTAAGAACATTGGAGCCCAGTTTTGCCTACTAGGAGGAGGAGCAGCCCATTCTTTCACCGGATCTGTTAGTGCCCTTCCGTTGTCTGATTCCCATCGTAGCCCTCCATTTTTTGACACCTATGCATACAATTTTAGTATAAAATATTATAAATATTTACCAAACTATATATGTTTAAGATATATTGGTGAAGAAATTGAGAAAGAAAATAAAGAACTACTAAATATGGTAGCATCATCATCTGTAATGATCAAGATCGGTAATTTCATCGGTCCACACAGTTGTTCATTTTTCATTTGTGAATTTCTAATGACCATTGATTGTCTTCCTGATTTCTTTGTGCCATTCTATCGTCGACCTTGAAGCATCAATAAAAGAGATGGGGAAAAGAGAGGGGGGTTTAATAATGTTTGGCCCTAAACATGTACAATTGTATCCTCAATGACGACGATATGGCTCAATGCTGCAACTTTTCCGGGAATGACTAAAAAATAAATGAAAAGCGTTACAAGTAGGAGGAAAAATCGACTCTTGCACGTTCTATATTCATGTATGTGCTAGCTTCCAGATTACAAGTGCGCGAATTGTGCGTTCTAAAGTGGAATTGGGATTCTCGTACATTTTTTATATTTTCAATTCTTTTCCTTTTCCAAAGTGTATCTTGGAGACGTTGAACCTTTTAAAGAGTGATTCTCAAAGGCATTTTTTTCTACTAATTTTTGTTGTTAAAGATAAAATATGTGTGTGGGTAGAGGGGACATGGAAAATTGGCGTGATTGATGAGTGTTTAGTGGTTTTAGTGAGTGTAGATTTGGAGATGGGAGATGCTTAATATTGTTTTTTCTACACACTCGACATAAATTTCAGTCACAATATGTATATAAATTTCATCCACAATGCATGTGACTTTTATTATTATGTCTTGGTGGTTTCTGAGGAGTGTTACCTTTTCAAGAATTATAGTTTAACTAACTTTTTTTGGTTTTTTTTTCTTAGTTTTTCATTGATTTATTTGTGTTGATTGAGGAGAAAGTTTGTCCATGACATTTTAATATGGACGCATAATTAGTCCTAATTAATGATGATATGGTCCAATGTTGCAACTTCTTCTTGAATTTTGTGCATGTGCCAGCTTCCACTTTAAGAGTGCATGAAATGTGCATTCTAACATGGAGTTGACAACAGTTGGGATGTTTCCCATGCTTTTTCTTCTTGTTATTCACATTTCTTCAAGTGCGTTTATGAGATATTGCACGTTATTATAAAATACTTTATAAGTACTATGTAAATAATATTTGAATACGAGTGAATGTTAATTAATTTAGAATTAATACCAGAGAATATATATGTGACAGCGAATATTAAATCGCTTATTTAATTTTCAATTAAGTAAAATTGGATGTTAATTAGCATACATGAACGTGACGTGAATAATAAAATGCATTTTTCAATGTGAAATTCTAAACTTATAATTAGAATTAATAACACCGAACTGCATAAATGAAGATGAATATTAACTAAGTGAATATGAATATTAATTAATTGAGAATTAATAATAGGAAATTCATACATTAATAAAAGTCATACAGAAAGTCATATCGCATAACATAATTCTAACGTTCGATGAGATTTGTGGGGGTAATGATCTTCCACAGTTAGAAGCAAATAGCTTATTATGACCTAATTTATGAAAACTTTTCACAAACATTTTTGGCCAATCGAAGGCCAAGAATAATGGGAGGGACCATTTTGAGATCTTTGCAATAATAACAAAAAAATATCGGACACCGACACAGTAGGTGTTATTGCTGCCAAAATACTTTTCATCTACCGAATCTTAAAATTAAAGTGTAACCTACACTTTTACCGGCTCACCGGCTATTCCAGTTCCATTTCATTTTATACTGCCAAAATAGAAGCGTGCTAATAAATGTGTGACACGTGGATGATTATTTATGATAAAATGTTAATATTGCAAAATGAATTTCACTTTTTTTTCCCTCAAAATAGAAAATGTTATAGGCTAGATGAAAGAACACACAGACACAATTATACTTTTATTTGACCAGGTGTGCTACATGTACATTACCATTTACGGATTCGTGTACATACTCGTATACATGAATGTGGTCAAATATGATTAGATCAAAATTTCTTCGATCAAATAAAATAAATTCTTCATTCTCTTTCGACACCTCATATATTTGAAAAACTCTATATAACTCTTTACGTACCAGTAACATTATTTTTATTTGAATTCACAAACTATCCAATACACGAGGAAAACTAAAATACTATGCTGACCTGCACATGATCAGAGCCGTCAACTTTCAAAAGCAATTGCAACCGTCTATCTAATTGCAACTGATAAAACACCACTAATGAATTGCTTCCTCACTCTTTATGTGTGTGATAGCACTTTTCAATCAGGAAAATGCTATTCGTACAAAACTATTTACATAATGTTTTGAATAATGATAATGTGTCAAAATATAAGTATGGAAGTTATTTGATTGATAAGATTTTGATCCAATTAAATATTTTCATATCATTTGTTGATAACCCATTATATAAATTGTTATGTACATGTAGCACAATCATTCCAATTACTCTTTCATTTATAGTATTGTCAATCTTCATGTTTTTCGATTAAAAAATGGTTGGATGTAGTCTTATTTTGTATGTAAAGTTACTTGTATGTATTTGGGTGAGGGGTGAGAGGAAGAAGGCGATTGTGTGTGTTTTTTATTTCTTATTTTAAAATCTAATTATTTAATGTGATAAATGAAAAGTTACTCTTTTGCCCATTTTTAAAACATTAAAAACGTGGTCAAAGTTAAATTTTTGGTCAACCGACATAATTCTAGATGGAAACTGTCCAAAATGACTTCACATGCAACGTTCGGAAATGTTGAGAGTGACAACTGTAGCAAATCAAAGGTTTGGAGAAAATCTGTTAGTATTTCAAAAGTTTTGAGCTTTTGTTGCAATTATCTCTTTAATTAATCTAATTATTTAAATTTGGTCCATGATTAATTAGTTCGAGCATAATAACAAGCAACATAATTAATTAATTTTTCAACACTTGTTAATTAATTAAATGGTTAATCTCATTCTTCTAGTTTTCGTTTTGTGTGTGACTCATTAGGTTCTCGATCACGATACCTAACGACGTGAACTATTATTTTGATCTAATCAAAATCGATAAATTAAAATACCAATTTTTAATTTATCACGAATTCATATCCGTCATCTTAGATTGACATTTAGCAATTTGTCAGGATAATACATGTGACGAAAAATGTCACGTGGTATGATAAAATCAAACTTGTTCGTTTGTCGTAAAACTATAATCATTTCATCAATACAATTCGAACAATTACGGGATATGAATATGTGTCAATTTCAATTATCGATCATATCTTTTATTCTAATATTAAGTCAATGTAAGTCTTATGAGCATACATTGGCCAAGTATTTCGTTATCAATTTAACTAATGTAATATCTTACTATCGAATTCTCTATTGACCATCACAATATTCATATGATTCTTGGCACACCCGAACGATGCTGTATTAACAACCATTTGCAAAGAAACTTCCAACATCACCAAAATATGGCTGCTTCATATAAGGTACTATGATAACTTAAAGTCGAAGGACCAATTTCATTACCGAACGTTTGAGATTAACCATCGACACTCAAATAGTTATCCATGTGGAATCTCCCCAACGGATCTTCAATATTTTGTTCTATAACAAAGCATCACACGTGTTCATTTAAGTGTCATCAAACTTTAACTTGTGAGATCAACTATTAACTTGAATAGTAAAAAATGCCACAGATGATGATCTGTCTGTAATAATGATATATGTATCTCGTTATTACTTACAATCACGAATGATTTAAAATTCAGTCATATTGTAATTTGTATATCAAAGTAAGAAATGTCACATCTATTCATAACAACGATATCCATATCTCATTATTACTTACAATCACGGACTCATTAAGATTCAGTAATATGTAATTTGTATCTCACAATCACAACTTCTTGTGATTAACAAATTACTAAAACTTAAATATACGGACTCTATTATTTAATATAATTTATTAGAATAGTAATTCAAATAAATAATAGATCTTGCCAAAATAAATGCATTAAAACATATTAAAAGTATTTAGAACCTAAATCGATTTGATCTAGAACATAACGCTTACACTCATCTAAGCCGATGTTTGATGGTGGTGATTAAAATCAGATTTTAATGGATTTTGAAAAAAGTTGATGAAATGTATAATTGAAAAGTTGTGAATTCTATAAAATTGTTAGTAAATAAATAAAGAGTACAATGAAAATGGAGGAAAAACGTCTTGACTTCATTGAATAACAAACTTGGCTATTATATAGCATTACAGAGAAATTGAAACAAGCATTAACATAGCCTGCATTTAATAACTGCTACAACATGGTAAGAAGACCAAATCAACAAATAACAGACATCGCAACTAGAAGGAAGATACGAACGTGGTGGTAACTGAACAATTAACCACTAAACTAAACATAAAAGTAACATTTCCTCTCTTAAACTGAATGCTACAAGCTTCAATTTACATTAGTCTCAGAACAAACTCCCAATTGTCCTCGCTGCTTGACAAATGTATTAAGCTTGAGTGGTTTTGTCGTTATATCAGCCAACTGCTCTTGTGTATCACAATGTACTAACTTCAAAGTGCCATTCTTTGTAAGGTCTCGAAGAAAATAAAAACACACATCTATGTGCTTGCTCTGACCATGCATTATTGGATTATTTGAGAGCTTGATTGCAGAGCTACTGTCACACTGAATAACGCATGACTTGTCTTGATTCTGATCCAACTTTCCGAACACCATTTTTAACCAAATTGCTTGACATGTACGTGAAGTTGCAGCGATAAACTCTGCATCCGTGGTGGATAAGCTTACTACTGGTTGCTTTTTCGATGACCAAGATATTGCTCCTGAATTCAATAAAAAAACTTAACCTAATGTGCTCTTTCAATCTTCCAACTCTCCAGCATAATCAATGTCAGTATAATCAATAAGTTCATCATTTCCTCTCTTTCTATAGAAAATCCCAAAATCAATTGTTCCTTTTAAATATCGCAGCATTCTTTTTCCGCTTGCAAGTATAGCTCAGTAGGATTCTCCACATACATACTAATGATACTTACTACAAACATTAGATCTGGTCGAATAGTTGTGAGGTACATGAGACTCCCTATAATCTGCTTATAGTAAGTCTTATCTATTTTAACTCATCCTTCGTCTTTCACAAGCTTATAACCAGAAATAATAGGATTAAAAACTGAGTTACTCTTATCCATTCCAAACCTGTGCAGCACCTCCAAGATATATTTCTTCTGACTAATAAAATCACCATCAGATTTTTGCAAAACTTCAAGACTAGAGAAATACCTTGTCTTACCAAGATTAGTCATATAGAACTCATGCTTCATAAAATGTTTAAACTTTGCAAACATTGATTTATCATTTCCAATAAAGATTAGATCATCAACATACAAACTTACGATCAAAACTTTACCTTCCTTGTTAGTTTTGATGAACAAAGTATGCTCGTAGTTTCATTTTAAAAAGACTTCCTTCATGAAATAAGCTTATGTATGACTCTACCAAGCCCATAAATTGCCCTTTTTTAACTTATAAACCTTTTGCTCATTTCCCTTTTCCACATAACAGCAAGGTTGCTCTACAAAAACTTATTTATTTAGCTTACCTTGTAAAAATGCAGATTTCACATCTAGCTGATAAATGGAACGCCCTCTTTGAGCTGCAAGTGCTACTATTAAACGAATTATCTCCATACATGCCACAGGTGCAAAAACCTCAATATAATCTACCCCATACTGCTTTTCTACTTCTCCATTTTCATTCAACTTAGTTTAATAAACTCACTTTACTCCAATTGTCTTTCCTCCCTTAGGTAGTTCTGTCAATTCCAAATGCCATTTTTCTTCATTGCTTCCATTTCCATATTCATGTTGTTCTTCATTTCTCACTTTTTGCATCTTCTTCAAAATAAATAGGATCAGCAGCAGCTGCAAACATGGCAAGTTGGACTTCATTTTATTCCTCAGAAAGTCCCTCCCATGTTTCATAATTTCTCATCCAGACAGGTGGTCTTTTATTTCTTGTTGCACTCGAGTTTTGAAAGTTATCTGTGTCTTAAATTAAAGAATCAGTTCTAGTAGCTTCGACAGTAGCATCAACTTCACTTTCTTCTGCTGCTTCTTCTATATTAGCATCAAGATCAGATTCACTTCTTTCCTCATTCGCAGTTGTTTCTTCTTCACAATCACCACATTCTAAATCAGATATAATGATTTCTTCATACTTCTTATCCCAGTCCCAATTCTTGCCTTCTTCGAATATAACATCCCTACTAATTATGATCTTTTTTGAAATTGGATCATAAAGCCTGTAAGTCTTTGATTCTTCCCTAACTCCCAATAAAACACAACTGAAACTCTTATCATCAAGTTTAGTTCTTTTATAATCAGACACATGAACATGAGAAATGCATCCAAACACTCTAAAATATTCAACTGAAAGCGTAACTTTACCCCAAGCTTCTTATGGAGTTTAGTGTCTTCTCAACCTCAAAAGCTAGCTCAAAAGGTGAGATTTTCCCCGTACTTATAAAGTGACTACCAGTTCTTTCCACAACCGATGTGGGATAACCTCAACAATCTCCTCCTCACACATCGAGCCTTGGGTGGGAGCAAACTCTTATCTTCCGAGGACTGTTTGGCCGAGACTTGTTGATAACCTGAGCTCTAATACCAATTGTCAATAAATAAATAAAGAGTACAATAAAAAATAGAGGAAAAACATCTTGACTTCATTGAATGACAAACTTGGCTATTATAAAGCCTCACATAGAAACTGAAATAAAACTGAAACAAGCATTAACATAGCCCAGGTTTAATAACTGCTACAACGTGGTAAGAAGACCAAATCAACAAATAACATACATCCCAACTAAAAGGAAAATACAAACGTGGTGGTAACTGATCTATCAACCAATAAAATATAAAACCAACAAAAATATATTGTTAAAATTGATTGTTGACTTTGATTTAAATTAAAATTTAGATTAAGTGGCTAAATGAGAATAAGGAAAAGGAGATTAATATTATAATTGTTATTTATAAAACTTACGACAGAGAAAGTAAAATTCGAATTTTATATTTATTTTGCATAAGAAAACGAGGTGTCACTGTAGTAGTTACGCATTTAGAGTGTCTGTGTAATTTGCTCGTTCTTTAATAAGAATGATTTCACACGCGTAGTGAAGCCTAAATCTGAAAGTTATGGGTTTGATGTGTCGTGTCGCCTCCAATTGGTTCGTACGGAGACTTTGTATTTCATGTGTCTACATCACCTTTTTATTTACATTCTTTCACGTTTTTTAGCTTTTTGGAAAAGAAAAAATAAAGACAAAATTACAAAATTAAATTCCAAAAAAAAACCCTTTTGTCAAATGTGTGTGTGTATGTGTTTATACACACACAAACACATACACACACATGTTTGGTTAAGCTTTAAAAAAAAATTTATTAATGGAATGTAACTTATTTTAATAGGAAAATATGTACTTATAAGTAATTTTTTATAGGATTAATAAATTATTTATTTTAGTAGTCATTTAATTATAGGTAAACTTACGTATTGTAAATTTTTTAAGTTTAACTAAAAATGTGTTTTTAATGCTCTTTAGATTCGATTGTTTTTTTACATTTAACAATACAAAATTTCTAAGTTTTCAAATAATTAAAATGGGAATAAAAATTACATGTCTTGTGTATATACTTTTCAATACTTCATACTAAGGTCGACTTAAACAACACGAATTTGAGCTTGGAGCAATAATCGGGAAAAGTGAAGATAAGCATAACCACTACGAAAATACGAAAATGTGTGATGTCTTAAAGTCATCAAAATGAGGGAATGCTATCCTCATCAAGGACAAGGGGTAAGGTGACAGGCGAAACCAAACTTTCAGAATAGGTCTGCTTTCTTTTTGTGCAATCAATTTATCGAAAACTCAAAATGCCATATTTAGCTGCATTCATGCACACAAAAAAATGGCCGTTGGGTCTTTCTTTCCACCTCCTATATATATAGTTGCATTGAGTAGAGGTGAACATTTTTTTCCCAAAATCAAACTGGAACTGGTCGGTTCAGTTCCGATTCCTTTATTAAATGGATCGATTTTAGAATCATGCATATAGAATCGATCGATTCTTGGTACTATCTTAAGAATCAATAGTGAATTTGGTTCTTCCTAGTTTTTCTTTTTGTTGATATGTTGCATAAATACGTACTAGATATTTGAGCATTAAATTTTAAAATTATCTCACGCCAAAATTTCACTTCCCATGCACTTCTTCTTTTTTTTTTTTTACAGTAAAACTTAATAAGCAATCAACATTTATATCTAAATAATTTTATAAATACTTTACAAAAATTCATAGCTTTAAGCCTTAATGCAATTTCAATAGGAAAAAATGTATTTTTAGTTCAATCTTTCGTAAGAATTCAAATTTCTCGTTGTTACTAAAGTGGTTGATCATTGGAATCAAGATCTTCTCATTAAAGATTATTGAAAATAATCAAATTATAAACACTATATACATTTTTAATATATATTATTGTATGAATTTTCTTAAGAATTAATTTTTTTTATCTAGATTTTACAATTTATATCGTGTTTAATAATTTATTCTTTTTTATGCTCTCATTAATTGATCTTGAGTCTTTAAGCGTATTTTTGTTTGTTGCCTTATTAAATTATTTTTTATATTATTAGATTATAAGAATGATAACCGATATTAACTTTATTTTATCTATTTTTAATCTAACAAGTAGTTTAATACTTTACTTTTATAAAAATTTTAATATAAAGACCGGATCGGATCGGATCGAACCGAATCGAATCGAAACTGGTTGGTTCGGGCCGATTCGATTCGATAATTTGATATGGAACCAATAGTCTCATTTCTAAAATTTCCATTGGTACTTAGTTCAATTCGATTCCCTTCGAAATTGGACCGAATTAGATCGCTTCCACTTGTAGCATTGAGAAGCAAGAATCCCTTACTTGAATTACACTATTAAATTTCATCTTCCAATTACATAATTGGCAACACTTATTTTCTAAAGACATTCATGATGCATTCAGAAGAAGGATCTCACATGTGCATGATAAAATATAATAAGAATTAACTAAATATATTTGAAAAAGCCAATAGAAAATTAATCTTTAAAAGGACATTTATTAGCCAAACACCCATTCATCACACTATTCTTCCTCAGCTCCTCCCTTGATACACTTGATCATACACAATTCTCTCTATGTACTTTTTCTTTAGCTAATATCTATGTGCATACACATGCAGAGGGTGGACTCGAAGCATGCTCGGAGAGGCCCGACAAGCCTGATTGTATCCATTACTTGAGGATTGGTTTATGTGGATATGACACTCGCTACTAGTTCACTCATTCCCATGGTTGGAGTGCAGTAGAGTTTGTGATTTCGCACATAGAATTTTTATTTTTCGGGTTCAATTTAAAGTACAAAAAGTAAGAACAAAATGTGGTAAAAAGAAAGAAATAAATAAAAATCAACATCACTCCTGAAAAGCAATAAATAAACCCCCTCCCTTCGAAACTATTAAGTGTAAACTCTCGCGTCACTTAAATGTAAAAGTAATAATTAAAATATTATGTATACTTGTTTTGGTGGTTGATCGTTTGATTTTTCACAAGTGAACGAAATCGTGAACAAGTAATATAATGATGTGTAGAGTGTCGAACACACGAAAACTATGTATTGATCAAGTTAAAGCTACTGATACTCTTAATCGAATAGCAAGATTTAATTTTAACTAATTAATATGTAAAGACTTATCAAATTCGTAAGCTGCATTGATAAGATGTAGAATACCCGCTTGTTAATCCGTTTTCAATTCAGTAACTTAGAATGGTGATTTGAAATCATGTTTGTTGGTCAATGTTCATATTTTAATTAAATGCTTCTCTCGATAGCAATTAAATCGATTCCCACATGTGACCTTTCTATCTCTCGATGGAAAATACGAACATAATAAATGCATTAACGAATTACAACATATTTATCAACCATACAAAGCATAGTCTTATATCTCTATCATCTATCGAACCTCACAATGTTTATTCTTTTGTGCTTAAATCCTATTATCTCACTCAATAACAATAAAATTCACAAACAATTCAACTATTGGCCAAATAATTGAAAAGCCGATAAAAACAATAATAAATATCCAGACACTTAATCAAATTAATATAATTCTATTTATTCAAATAAAAAAATATCATAACTAGGGTTCATCACATCCTAACAATATTTAGTTTAGCCTAATATATTGAAATTACAAAAAAACAATGTTTAAGTGAAAATACATAACCCGGATTCTTGATAAATTGAGAAGATGAATACGAATCTTGAAATCTTGAATCTCTTCATTGATTTCTTGACGAATCTCCAGTTGTACATTCTCTTCTTTGCCCAAAAATCAAGTGGGTCTTCAATTCTTGCAATCCCTCTTTTAATTTCTCACAAAACTATTGATTTTCTCTCTTTTTGATGATGAATATTGGCGTATTATATGAATATCAGAGGCTCCCCATATGTATTTCGCTGTTATGTATTTGTAGGAGTCGAAAATTGGTTGAAAATCACGTCCAAATTGACTTCCAAAAGAGTTCCAATCGAATAAGGAAATTTGTCTTCGCGCGCAGATTTTTTATCTCTCACATCAATCCGTAATTTAGCCATAACTTTTTTTTTTTGGATATTCGATTGAGGCGATTCAAAATAATTTGTAAAAATAACTCAAAGGGATACAACTTTGATAGAAATATTATTTTTCTAGTTCGGACGTTTACTATGCCAAAAATCGGTTTCAATATTCGATTAAAAATCTGGAATATAACTTGTATGATTGAAAATTGATTTTGATCATATTTCATTCATTTTTGAGTTCTAATTCCATCTAATTGTCTCCTAAAAATATTCAAAATGTCTTCTTGTGGTCCGAATCAACTATTGAATTTGTAATTTTGGTCCTCAAACTTTGAATTTTGCTATTTTCACCATTTTTCGCTTCTTTCTTTCGATTCCTCGTTCAACTATTGAGTTTTACCTATATAACATAAAATACAACAATTTAGAATATATTTTGTCAGAAGAACTATCAAATATCGTTATTTTAAACCGCTAATAAGTATATAAAATACAATTATCAGTGGTTAGTGTATAATGCATCGAATATTGAATGAAACGAAATTACTTTATTTTATCTCGAAGGTTAATTAATGAGAGTCGCAATGTGCTTCTTATTATGCACGTTGCATGATTCTCTTACTTGAATTACATAACTCAATTTCATTTATGAATTATCTGCTTGGTAAAATATAATAAGAAACAACATAAAATTAGTAAAAAGAAGGCATTGAAAAATAATGATATAGAAAATCTCTCTTTAAAAAGTCATGAATTGAGCTATTTGTATAATGTTGAATAATAACATTGTTGATAATATATGAATTGGCAAAAAATAACTTTATTGTTCAATGACAATATTCCACATGACATGTTGTCATCCAACTTGTACACAAAGTGTTATGAAACGGATCGCAAGATAATGACAATAATGAAATAATGAAGAAGAAAACAAGAATACAAGAATTTATGTAGAAACTCAATTCGAGAAAAAATCACGGGAAGAGGAGAACAATCCACCATAATCAATAGTTTTTGTGTTTACAACATCAAAATTTCAATAATCTCAATTGAAATCTAAACTCTCAATCTCTCAATATGTTGTTGAAGATGTAAAGAATAATATATGAATATTACAATATGGAGATACAATGAGGCTATATATATAAAACTTCTTATTGGAGTCCAAGATGGAGAAGAAGTCTCAAAGTCCAAATAAAATCAGGAAATCGAGTAAAATTATGCTAACGAGGCACCGCGACGCCCAAGCTGGGTGCTGTGGCGCCCATCAAATTTTTCCCAGCAGGGGGACTCGGCACCGCGACGTCGGTATTGCTACCCATATTTTTCTCTTAGAGCTATGGCGCTCGTCTATCGGGTTTGATATTCCAAAATATGTCTTTAGCCATTCAAGAGTCCTCCTTCAAGTCAAACTCCTAATTATCATTGAAATTTGATCACCACAACTTAGGACTCTACAAACCCAAGTATCTTAGACTTCCTCCAATCAACCAATTATGAAATCACATGGAGTTTGAATCACATAGAATTTGAATTTCAGTTTAGTTCAGAAGTTAAGGGTAACATCGCTTTGCCACCACTACTAGTAGTGTCATAGTATTCTATTGCTAAAAACAGACCCAAAATAGACGTTAAGTTTCCATCGAGGCATGATGAGGTTGATTTGATTGCTTATGCTTTGAACGTGGTCAAAGGTATTGAGTCTAGTGATGAACTTTCTAAGCAGTTAATTATATTGATTCTAATTTTGCATCTATTACCGGGTAAGTTTTTGCCCTACTTGGCATTTGTTGATTGAGTTTGCCCTTAGGGGCTTTTTGTGGAAGGAGTGGAGAGTTTTGTTGGGAATTTTTTGTTGAAGGGTTAATTTTTGTTCCTTACATTGGAATTCATGTCAACGTGAGAATTTGTTAGAGTTTGAGTGTGACCCAAATCCTATTGAAGGTTCTATTGGAGGTCTATTGGAAATTGATAGTACAACTAAAAGAAGTCTTGAATGAGTCCAAGATAGATTATGAGAAGCTATTGCGTGAAATCGCTCGTTGATCGCTCATCAGGTGCTCGAGTGTGCAGAACACAACCATAGCTGCTTGAGTAGTCGTGATACCGCTTGCTAGCCGCGACGGTGTCGCTCAAGCGACGGTATTATCCGAAAAGTAGATTTCACGATTTTGGCAATTCTTTTCTCTCCTATTTCAACGTAAACACTCTGTTATTGATTTTACATATTATATTAGAACTCCAGCTTATCTTAGACTCTTCTTTGTATTACAAATATGAGAAGTAAACCTCTTGAAAATAATCATTACATTCTACACAATTTGTAATCCTCCATATTATTGAATTCTCCTTCTCTTCCTGTGGTTATTTTCCAAATTGGATTTCTACGTAAATTTTGTGTTCTTGTGATTACTTTTTATATTGCTATATTCTCATTTATTTCTAACACACACTTTCATCAGGTACATAATCCTCAGACCTCAATTCTTCCTCAAAATCTCTCTTCATCCACAAGACTAGAGACATATTTTCCTCATCTTCAATTTGATTCTGAACTGTATACTCGTCTTGTTCTTCATTATCAAATTCACCAAATATATTACGTACTACAGAGATTGTGTGTGAAATTGGATCATTGTCTTTTCTGTCATACAGTGATCTACTTCCTTCATTTTATCTTTAATTGCTAGTACAAACTTCTAGAGAACTTGGTTTTCTGAAATTGTCTTCTTCATAAATATGTACATAGAATTTCTATTTTTCGGTTCATTTCAGAGTACAATAAAAAGCTATATATTAAAAAAAAAAAGGAAACAAAAATCAACACCAGTCTTGAAAAGTATATCTATATATATAAACATATATATTTTGTACAAGTATTTATATATTATACTAAATGTGTGTGTGTATAGGTGTCAAATAATGTAGAGCTATACTGAGAACCAGACAACGAAGAGAGCACAAATATGTTGCTTGTTGCCGGTTAAATCATCCACATGACCGAAGTCCGGTAGAATTCGTGATTTTGCACATAGAATTTCTGTTTCGGCGAAAAGCTAAGAACCCACACTTCAAAACTATTAAAGGGTAAAATTTCACCTCGATTAAATATAAGAATAATAACTAAAATAGTATGAATACTAGATTTGGTGATAAGTTTATAATGCATAACATTTTGATGGCAACAAAATTAATTTACCCTGAAGGTTAATTAACGAGAGTCGCGATATGCATCTTACTACACACGTGCACCTCTACACGCATTGCACGTGAGGCGCACGAATCTTTTACTTGCACGACTCAATTTCATTTATCAATTTGGCATGCTTGGTAAAATATATTAAGAAACAACAAAATTTTAGTAAAAAAAAGGCATTGAAAAATAAAGATATAGACAATCACTCATTAAATGGTCATATCTATAATATATTAAATAGGGGAATTATATTACCACTATCTATAGATAAATCTTTCGTCTCATCATATTCCACCCTAAAATTCAACAAGGCAGTTACACTATTTTCATATTCATCCATGTGATCATCTGTGAAGACGAATTATTCAGTGAATAATGTTATATATTTGGCCCCTCTCTGCATGTGAAAGCCAAAAAAAGGATGATTTCTAAACAAAATATTCATAAGAATAGACAAAAATTCTATTTTACAGGTTAAAAGATAGAATTGCACTTTACAGAAAAAATTCAGACAAAAAGACATAAAAATCCCATTTATATATAAATTATTCGAAGAAAAAGACATAAATACATTTCTTGTTGTAGAAGGTGGTTCAGAATCAACATAAACAAATGCACTTTAGAGACAAAAAGATACAAAATAAATTGAATTTCTTATACCTTCATAATGTTGTTTGGATTCAAAGAATCAAAAGAATTTCACCTTAATCGTTACTTTTACTGTGGATGATTGATTGAGTGTTATTAGAACGAATTCAAAAATTATAACAACAATCAATATATTAGTCCAAAATATTACAATTGACGAATTAATTAATGTCCTTAGGCCATCTCAACATTTAGCAAGCATCACGTCGACTTACACGTTACTTTCACAATCAAAGCAACACTATATGTAATATTATTCAACTTCAATGACTAAATAGGCTAGAAAAATACTTTAAGCACCAATGTGAAATTTTGCACACACAATTCTCATAAAAGAAGAATAAGCCCCCATTGATTCCGTTTATTTCACTTTAATTTATTTCTCGTGGTCATTTTTTTTTTTTACTTTTTAATCAAACATTATTCAAAAAATATTATTAAAATTACATTTTAAAAATTTTAAGGCCACCAATAAATAAATGCCCTATAGAGAAAATTTAAAGAAAAAAAAAAAATAGAACCTAGAGATTTAAACGACATTGATTAAGTCATTTACAAGACAAGCGTTGAGGGTGGGTCACTTAGGATTTGACCTTAGGGTTTATGTCATCAAAGAGGAGGGCATTTCAAACCTGATTCAACTCATTCAAAGGTGAGTCATCTTCAAACAATTTATCGATTCATCAATGTTTAATTCGATTTACAGAGTTTTTCATCATGCGATTGGTAGGACCTCTGTTAGAATTATTTCACAAAACCCTAAATCCCGTTTTGTTCAAATCAGCCCATTTGCATCAGCAGCAACAAACAAATCAAAACCCAGATCAAAAAATGAAAATCGAGAAAATTTTACTGTTAATTACCTCATCAACACATGTGGGTTTTCCCCAGAAAAGGCTCTTTCAGCCTCCAAATACGTGGATTTTGATTCTACAGAAAAACCCAATTCGGTTATTGCGTTGTTGAAGAGTCATGGTTTCACGACAGAGCAAATTGAACTCATGGTGAAAAGGTTCCCTTCAATCATATTATGTGATCCTAGGAAGACTGTTTTGCCAAAAATCGAGTTTTTCCGGTCGTCAGGCATGCCGGAGAGGGACGTGTTGAGTATTTTCTGTGGGACGCCTAATATTTTCAAGAGGAGTTTGGAGAAACAAATAATACCATCTTATAATTATATAA
This sequence comes from Fraxinus quadrangulata, assembly GCA_903798255.1. Classification (NCBI taxonomy): domain Eukaryota; kingdom Viridiplantae; phylum Streptophyta; class Magnoliopsida; order Lamiales; family Oleaceae; genus Fraxinus; species Fraxinus quadrangulata. The sequence continues at coordinate 46,191 of CAIGRB010158461.1, forward strand.
AGAATTTGTTCGAATCGAATGGGAAAAGTTTCGGTTCAATGAAACGCTTAGCTGAGATCTTCTGTTGTGATCTTCAATCTCGATTGTTGCCTAATATCGAGGTTCTAAGAGAGGCGGGAGTCCCTGAATTGAAAATTGTGGTATTGCTGCAATACCAACCTAGGGCACTGATGGTAGGAAGGGAGAGGTTCAAAAAGGTTGTCGAGGAAGTTAAGGAACTGGGTATTAGACCTTCGAGTTTTAAGTTTATTCTAGCAGTTCAGGCATTTAGGGCGATGAATAAATCGACTTGGGAGAAGAAGGTGGCGCTTTATAAGAAGTGGGGGTGGTCGGAAGATGAGATTATCTTGGCATTCGAGAAGCATCCTTATTGCATGATGATATCCACAAATAAAATAACCGCGGTAATGGATTTTCTTATAAACAAGATGGGGTTTGAATCTTCAGTAGTGTTGAATAGGCCAGCGCTACTTTCATATAGCTTAGAGAAAAGGATTATCCCAAGATGTTCTGTTTATAAAGTTTTGTTGGAGAAAGGTTTGATCGATAAAGGCACGCATTTGGTCTCGCTAGTGGAATATACAGAAAAGAAGTTCTTACAGAGATTTGTGCAGCGCTACGAGGGGGAAGCTCCCGGGCTCTTGAACCTATATGAGAAATAATTGGCTCTTTCATAGAGTTAGAGAATGAAACTAATGTATTCGTTATGTTAATTTACATTGAAGCAATTCTTTTCGAACATGACAAATTGAAGTAGAATGTTACTGATTTCAGTACTCGATGATTCATTTCATGTCTTCAAGCTCTCAAGCTATAATTTGTAAGCTCTTTTTCTGTTTAAATCTATTGTTGTCGTAAAGAAACGTTCTGCTTTTACAATCTAACTTGCTCGCTCCATTGTTGGGTCTGATAATACCCGGAATAATGGCAGCATCGTATTCTCCTTTGTCCACTCAGATTGCTAAGTACTATGAAGTTGAATAGAGAGGAAAACATGGTAACAATATGAAAGCTTTGTGTTTCCAGGGGTTAAGTTTTATATTTCAAGTAACTATTTTTTCTATTAGGTTTCAAAGTAATCTTGGAGATTGGTTGAGATATCTTTATGATTGTAGTCATCTTTTTAATTAGCATTCAAAGCTTGCAAGCACGGGAGATACATTATGAGAATGTTATACCAACATCTGAATAGGGAAGTTGACGATGGTTCTCCATACAAACTGAAACGAAGACATGGTCGACCTCTCCCCAATTACGCTCGACTCCAGTAGTATATAAAAGCAGAGGAGGGTGTTTTGCTAATGCAGTTCTATCCTCAAATGAACTTTGAGAAAATGCCTCTAACCTTGCTATCGAATTTAGTGTCGTTAGAAGTGGAGCTAATCTTCGTCCCATTGCTGATCTTGAACATCATTCTGAAGAAGTAAAACATGGTATCCGTGTGCTGTATAGAATGAAAAACAATATTCATCATTTCTGAGGTAAAATGGATGGGGAAATTATTCGATAAAACGAAAATTTTTAACCTTTCGTTAAGCACGGTCGCAACTTGACGAAGATTGTACCACCACATTTTGGATTTAATGTAAATAGATCCTAGTTCCATTGCAGATTTGCAGGTGATATGGATAAATTGTCTCTATGGAATTTCCTATTCCTGCTAAAATGACAGGAATTAACCTAAAAAAATATTTCAACAGGAAATTTACCAGAGAATAATATGCTAGAAAGAAGATAAACTTGTCCATATATGAATGATGGTGTGAAACTCTAAATTAGATTGAGAAATAAGGTACCTGTGTGCAGCTGCCTTGGTGAATGTTGACCTTTTATTCTTAGCCTGATTCATCCGTGAAAATGAGTTCTTCGCTGAAAACCAAGTAATCATCCAACATATTTCCGCACAGTTTACTATTTGTGACGCAGAATGAAAACTTAAACAATACTAAAATATTCTTGTTCGAGATACACGAACGAGTGTTTGCTCGAACTTCGATATAATTATTGAAATCCACCAATTCATGGAAAAAAATTGAATTATTATTTATAAAACGAAATTAATATTTTATTTAAAAACACTCAATACCTATTTAAAGACTCAAACAAATCCCAGTCATTAAGAAAATCCAATTCTATAGGCAAATCCAAATAAATTAGGAAACGACAAAACAAATTCATATAGAACTGAATTTTTTTAAAAAGACGAAAATTCCCTTAAATGGACTCAAAACAAAAAAAAAATATGCTAAAACGAATCCCTAAATGATGGATTTGACCCCCGAAAGTTGGACAACAACATCTGAAAAAAATGTGCAGAAATGAAAAATGCTTCCTTAATGTACTCACAAATAAAAATTTGACAATCAAACTGAAAGTTGTGCGCATTTTTGTAGATCCTCCTTATTTCTTCTATTTTCCAATAATTTTCTCTTCTAATTGTTCCGCATTATTCCCTTCCACTTCAAAACAAATCAACCATGAGTTGTCATCGGGAAAAAAAAAGGTTCATCAGAGTAAAACTCACTAACTGAATTTGCAATAGCCATGAAAGCTTTCACTTCCACTTTACAAGCTTTCTATGCCCTTTCTATTGGTGCAACCATAGTCTTTAGGTGTCCTCTCTACCATTATGTACGTCATCCACATCAAATTGCCACAGCCTACCCAATAAAATATGACGCGCGTCCATCTCAACAACATCATAAATAACTTCTAATTTGAAAAAAGTCCCCATATACAAAGGTATCTTACAAATTTGAGTCACCTGAATGGACGAACCTTCTTAATTTAGAAAATCTAACAAGGAGCTAGATGTGCTTTGGTTCGAAGCTTCATATGATCCACCAATTTCTTGGTCATCAGATTCTCACAACTGCAACTGTAGATGATTAAACTGGAAACAAAATCACTAACTTTAAACTTAGTTTGAAAGATCTTCCTACGCCGAGTCAACTCTTCCTACTTGGATAAGCATAAGATTTTCTACACAGTACACACAAAGTCTCATTGTTCTTCTCCACACACTTCATCAATGTACTCCTCCTCTTCCTCATCTCCGACCTATTCCTGATCCTCATCATTTAAACTCCAATTGAAAATAAGAATCTCCGCTTTGACTTTGTAACCATTATAGTTATTATGACGATCATGATAGTGAACTGGGGTTGGAACTAGGGTCGGATATTACTAGGACATCACCATAAATAGAATATATGTGTTGCTGCCTAGGATTATCACCTCCAAAATTCAAGGCAGCCAGTATGTCCTCGAATTGATTGCATATTTCTTGCTCTTTAGTCTCGATCGCCTCAATTCTCATCTCTAAAGCCTTAATTTGGTTGTCTGTCATCGCTCTGATACCACTGACGCAGGACGAAAACTTAAACAATAATAAAATATTCTTGTTCGTAATGGACGTGATAATTATTGGAATTTACCAGTTAACGAAAAATTTTGAATTATTATTTATCAAAAATGAAAGAAATGTTTAATTTACAAAACGCCTAATGCCTATTTAAAGATTCAAAATAAATTCTAACCATAATGAAAACATAATTCTATGGACAAATCCAATTAAACTAGGAAACAACAAAACAAATTCAAATAGAACCAAAAAAATTGCAAAAACAAAGAAATACCCTTAAACTAACTTAAAATAGAAAAAATGTAAAATGTCCTTAATGATGAAATTTTCACCCCGAAAGTTTGACAACATCATCTGACAAAAATATGCATATTTGAAAAATGCTTTCGAAATGTACTCATGGACGAAATTCGACAATCGAGTTATAAGTTATGTGTGTTTTTATAGATCCATCTTATTTCTTTTATTTTTCAACGAGTTTACAATTTTCTTCTTTAACTGTAGCATCCATTTCATAGAGCTCGACCCATCGTCTAAGACATCCATTTCATAGAGCTACTACAGGCTGATTCACTAGACTCTATTGATTCAACATATTTTCTACCTATCCATTAGTGTCAATTAATTTCTACCTAGACTTATGATGATCATTAACATAGATAATACGTATGTACATTTAATGTTTTTTTGGATACGTTAACAGTGGTTTGACCGTGGAAGTGATGGTGGTTTGACTATGGATGTGGTGGGGAATTTAAGGTGCCAAAGGGAAAGTGGTGGTGATGACGATGATTTTACTTTAGAGGTGGTGGTGGTGATGCTGAATTTGAGGTGTCGACGATGATTTGGATGGTTCCAACAATGGTGGGATGGGGTGAGGTGAAAATTGTTAGTGACCGAATAATTTATAATCTAACAAATGTGTGATTTGTGATTAAATTTGTAATTGTGATTCATACATTTTCTCTTGTGTAATTTGTGATAGTATGCAATTGTGATCATAAATTTTGTATTGTGACACTAATTAATTAAGTTATAGGTCTTGTATCAAGGGTCACAAAATCTGACCAATTGTTTTTCACATTTAATGATTAATTTTTTATTTTCGAAACAAATTTATAGTCAATGCCCTTAGTCCACCTCAACATTTCACGAGCGTCAAGCATCGTTGGCTTGGACATTACTTTCACAAGCAAAGTGAAACAATATGTAATATAATTTAACTTCAGTGACTAAATGGACTGGAAGAATACTTTAAGCACCAATATGAAATTTCACACAAACAACTCTCACGACAAAAAGAAGGAAAAGAAAATAGGTATGTCCTACGAAGAAAAAATTGAAGGGAAAAAAAATGAACCTAGAGATTTAAACGATGTCGTTTTTCACATTCACTAAGCAAGCGTTCAGGGGATTCAACTCAACAAACGGTGAGTCATCTTCGAACATTTTGTTGATTCATCAATGTTTGATTCGATTTACAGAGTTCTTCTTCGTGGGATTGGTAGATCCTCCGTAAGAATTATTTCACAAAATCCTAAATCCCGTTTTTTGCTGCTCAGCCCATTTGCATAAGCAGCAACAAACAAATCAAAACCCAGATTAAAAAATGAAAATCAAGAAAATTTTGCTGTAAATTACCAAATCAACACATGTGGGTTTTCGCCTGAAAAGTCTCTTTCAGCCTCCAAGTACGTGAGTTTTGATTCAACAGAAAAACTCGATTCAGTTATTGCATTGTTGAAGAGTCAAGGTTTCACGACAGAGCAAATTAATTACATGGTGAAAAGGTTCCCTTCAGGCATATGATGTGATCCTTTGAAGACTGTTTTGCTAAAAATCTAGTTTTTCCAGTCGTCAGGCATGCCGGGAGGTACGTGTTGAGTGACTCCTAATATTTTCAAGAGCAGTTTGGAGAAACAAATAATACAAGCTTATAATTATATAAATAGTTTGTTCGAGTCGAATGGGAAACGTTTTGGTTCAATGAAACGCTTGAGATATTGCTTTGTGATCTTCAATCTCAGTCGTTGCCTAATATCGAAGTTCTAAGAGAGGCGGGAGTCCCTGAATCGAAAATTGTGGAATTGCTGCAATACCAGCCTAGAGCACTGATGGTAGGAAGGGAGAGGTTTAAAAAGGTTGCCGAGGAATTTAAGGAGCTGGGGTTTGGAGCCTTTGGGTTTTAACGTTATTCTGGCAGTTTAGGCATTTATGGCCATGGATGAGTGTCAAGTGGAAGTGCACTAACGTTTGCAATTGAGGCATCTTAACATACTGGTAGACTTGAACCTTGTTTTTACATGACCTGATCGACTCGCCATCTGATAATATCAGTGTAGGGTGATCGCCCGAGGATGTATCCCGAGGACTGTAGGACCCATTTGATCACCTTCCGCGTGATTCTCCTCGGGGTCATCTCTTCTCGGGCTTGAGCATCTATGGTCTAGCATGTCTTCCTCGAGCTTACAACTAAGACCTCGTAACGCGCAAATCCCTGATTTGCTAGGACTTTACTTCATGACAAGCTGAATTCGACCCTAGGTAACAGAATCCTACCATTAATACGTTGTCTCATTCTAAGAGGATCCTCACACCAGAATTCCACCTCTATTCAAACACGTGGGTAATATGAAACCTATTGTGTTACGACTTCCAATCGCATTAGGACTCCTAGAGATTCCAACACTGTAACTCCTACGAATCTCAACATTGTGATTCTACTAGGATTACACCACCAATATCTATAAATACATAATCCCAATTCATTATTAAGGTATATTTTTACATAATTCTCAGCATATATTCTCTCAAATTCTCTCTCTCTGACTTAAGCGGTGACGATGACGCACCTCGACGTCTTTGTTTCAGGTACCAGAAGATCTCGTTCGTGCTTATTCTTAGTCGTCGGGCTCGAAAATCAGCATGTACGATTTTTGATAGCATCACCATTTATTTTCATTGTGCAAATCTTTGACAACACAAAAAATTATTATTCAACTCTTTGACAACACGAAAAAAATCAAAACCTCTGCTCTCCCTCTCTATCCATGCAAAGGATGGAAGGGTAGAGGCTTTTGGTGTCCCCTCTAGTCAATAATTGGGGTCTCACAATCATTAGCCAATAGGCTTTTCTCTCACGCCTTTCTTCATTCATGGTTCGATATTCTGGTGTCCTAGGCGTAGTGAAACCATATCGAACAGAAGTAGGGAGGTGGTTGTAATTCAAATGTGAGGGTGTCTCTGTATTTGTCAGAAAACTCAAGGGGGTCTCTGATATCTGCACTTTTATTATGGTCTAAATTTTTGTGTTTAAAAGTCTGCTTCCAGTATCATAGCCGTAATCCTTAATATATTGTACCGTTGAAATTGGTTGCATGCCAAAGAACTTGTGACCTTTGACATGTCCACATTTTATTCAGGGGGAGAAGAAACGAAATCTGGCCTGGCGCCCTTTGCCAAAGCCTATACTACGCCGCGTTTGTGAACTGGCCACCATTTATCCTTATCCAAATGGTCGTAAACCACCCAAGATTATTCACCATGTTCCCCCTGACAGAAGTACAGATATAACATTGAGCGACTACAGAAGAATTCTTCGAAGCATAAATGGCAACTGATAACTTTTGTTGCTAGATTTCTGGTGTTCCACATTTTTTTCTTGTATTATGCATCTATCCTTTGTAAAACAGTGCACAGGAGTGTGGGTTTTAGATATTTTGAACTGATTATCACTTGAAATNTCAAATTTTGACTTTCCTTTCAATCACGCCCTCCAAATATTGCAACCTAAGGTCGCGAAACTTTCGGCAATCATACATATTGGTCCCAAAGTCATATTTTTGTGTACATTTGGTTCTTTTTTCCTTCCTTTAGCTTTCTCCTCCTCCAAGTTGGGATTTTAGCCTACAAAAGTCATAATTACGCAATTGTGAATAGAAATTCGCTCAATTTCATCAATAATTAACTCGTTAAAGTACTTAATAAGTGTGTAAAAACTCACTTATCACCAGTGGTTAAGTTTTATATTTCAAGTAACTCTCGAACTTTGGTTGTGATACATTTGTTATTGTAGTTGTCTTTATCTTACTTGATCAGTTAACATCCAAAGCTCGCAAGCACAGGAGATAATACGTTCGAGTTAATACCATAAATAGTTATCGAACTTTGCCAAAAGTTCCCAAGAGGTCACTGAATTTCAAAACTTTCCTAAATAGTCACTGAATTTTGTAAAAAATTCTTAAGGGGTCACTGAACTTTAAAAATTCCCTAAATAGTCACAAAACTTTACCAAAATTTTTCAAGAGATCACTAAACTTTGCAAATTGAGACCACATACATTAATTGTTTAGTGACCACCTAGGAACTTTTTGCAAAGTTGAGTGACTATTTAGGGAAGTTTTGGCAAAGTTCGGTGACTATTTAGGGAAGTTTTAAAATTCAATGACCCCCTAGAAACTTTTTACAAAATTCAGTGACTATTTAGGGAAGTTTTGAAATTCGGTGATCCCTTGGGAACTTTTAGCAAAGTTCGGTGACTATTTAGGATATTAACCCGAACAAGTTATGCCAACAACTGAATAAGGAAGTTACAAGAAGTAACGCCACCACGGTATCTTTAATAATCACTGGTCATAGCAGTAAACTGAACCGACTACTAAACTTATGCTCCTTTTAAATTGAATCCATGTCCGGCTTCTCCAAAGAATCATACTGCAATATAGTAAAGAGCCAAGACTGTATCAATTTATTGTTTTTGCAGGACATTCTGCGTATTTGACCAAAATATGAATGAATGATGGTGTGAAACTTTGAATTAGGATGAGGTACCTGTGCAGCTGCCTTGGCGGATGTTGACCTCTTCTTCTTGGCTGATTCATCCATGAAAATGTGTTCTTCGCTGAAAAACAAGTAATCATCACACAAATTTCCTCTCAATTTAATGTTTATTCCATTAGTAGATACAGGAAAAGATGAATGAGACTCATATCTCTAGCATCCATTTCATATATCTCGACCTAGCCATCGTCTAAGACACCCATTTCCTAGAGCCAATGCAGGCCGATTCACTAATGGCGTTGATTCAACCATATTTTCAACCTATTAGTTAGTGTCACTTAATTGCTACCTAGACTTGTGATAATCATTAGTATAGATAATACATATGTATGTTCATATGTAGCCTTTTTATTCCCAATCCAGCGATTGTTCAGATAATATTTTTGGATATGTCGAATTCCAGTTGGATATTATCAGTTTGGATGCTCTTCTTCGACCAATGAACGCGATTCAGAGAAATATATGGATAAGTTGCAGATTTGAAATATAAATTTTGCTTCATATTCTACTTTCTTGTATCCCTATTTTTGGGCAAGATAATTTTTTTTTCTTTTTTTTTTTTTTTCGCTTTATCTAAATATCAGACCTAATCTCATCAAACTTTTGGACGATATTATAAAGTATGAGAATGTTTCTCTCTCGACGATAATACTTATCTACATCGTCTCGCTGATCGACTTTGATCCTTGTTCTTTTAAGGGTCATATCTAATATTCAGAATTTGCTTAATTTTATAAGAGGAAAACTGAGTGCACAGAGAACCTCCATATAACACTCACAAAGGGTGGGTCTCACGCGGGATCCACCTCAATAAAAAAAATTAACCCCTTCCCTTTGAGAGTGTTCTGTGGGTGTTCTGTAAGAACTCGTCTGTAGTCTTAACTTTCATCATTTGATAAAATTCTCACAATTTGCACCGAGACATTGTTTTATCCTATGCATGTTTATATAAAATCTTTTTTTTTTAATTGTAGAGTTGTTTAGCTGAATAAACAAACATACCAATAAAATTTTAGAATATTTATTTTCATAAAGTCTACGACACGTTGTGTTTGCTGGTTTCTCTCAACCAGATGTAACACGTTCATCTTGACCTTAATTACACATGCACCAATAAAGAAGAGATAACGCAACGACTTTGCATATATCTACCAACAATCGGTATTCACCTGGATCTGGATCCGGATCAGGATCAGTATACACAAACAATTGATCAATCTTGATAGAATTGTTGACCTGCTGAGCATGCCGGAAGGTTCAATTCCAAGTATTCCCCAAGAAATCATGGTGGATATACTTTCAAGACTCCCAGCAAAATCCATTGGCCAGTTCAGGTGCGTATCGAAACGATGGCGTTGCTTGCTATCTGACTCACAGTTCATCAATACTCACCTTAATTTCCATGCTGAAGAAGGAAATTTCATTCTTATTTCCCCAAATCACTCCCTTCACACCATCACTGATGTCGGAGGTGACCCCGTCGTGTCGAGAACGCTAAGGTTTCAGCCAGAACTGCCTGGTACATGGACTGAGGTGGTGGGTTCTTGCAATGGGTTGGTTTTGTTAGTGAATGAAGAAGACGAAAAGTTTCTGGTGAATCCCACTACGTTAAACCAGGTTAAATCATCCAACTTGTTTCACTTTTTGTTTAGTTTAGACACTCCATCTTCTAAATTAGCTGTATCCCGACTAATGGAAAGTACAAGGTGGCATGAAAAATCCATTAGTATATTCAGTGTGTTTAAAAGTGTAAATCGAACCATCCGGCAAGGTCAAGCTTCAAACTTGACTACCTTAAATACAACATTTTCTTATAATATATGGGGGATTTGTTTCTGTAAATTGATAATTTGATAAGCTCCTTGGATAGGTTGGTCACCAGCGTTTATATTAGACTAATATAATATCTATTAAAAAGTCAAATATAAAGGATCAAACTAGCTAATTTTGGATAAAAATGGTTTGCTTACCAAATTGAAACAACGCTTTGAGTTGGACGACTGACGGTGTTTATAACCACAGGTAAAAATACCGGACTCACAGCTGGCTCTAATGAAACCTGGGAGTTTTTCCATGCATGGATTAGGGTATGATGCTTCTAGTGATGATTACAAAATTGTCACACTATCTTATTACGATACCGACAATGAGTATGAGCCGGATTGTGCTGACATATTCGTGGATTTGTATTCTGTGAAAAGGGGAGTTTGGACGAGGCTTGAACCTTCTCCTTATGATCATGCTGTTCCTGATTTATCCCCTGGGGCTTTTGTTAATGGCTCTGTACATTGGTTGGCTTGTAGTAGAGAAAGAGGTTATCCATCTGTTATTGCAGCCTTTGATATAGTTGATGAGAAATTTAAGGAAATTCCAGCTCCGGGCAGTCTTGATGTAAAACGATTTGTGTTTAATAAGCTTGATGTTCTTGGGGGATGTCTTTGTATGATTGATACGCGAAACAGGGCTCAAATTGATATTTGGATAATGGAAGAGTATGGTGTCAAAAAATCTTGGGTGAAATTTAGTGTTGCTTCGAATGGTTATTGGGATATGGTTAAGCCCTTATACTTTATTGGGGATGATGAAGTTGTGTTGGAAATTGATGAGGAGAGATTGATTGTCTGTAATTCGAAAGTGGGAACATTGAGGGATTTCGTAGTTGATGGAGCTCCTGCTATGTTCATAGATGGAGGAACCTTCGAGGAGAGCCTCGTCTCACCTAGTTATAGTGATTGGATCAGAGGGCAGCATTCTGTTTCAGTTGGAAGTGGAGACGGATGGAAAATGTAGGTAACTTTTTCATTTCTAATAGAAAATCTCTGATTTTCACCCTTTGGTAATGCATTTGTGACATGTTCCGTTTGGATACTTTGATTGGCAGATGGACAGGATTAAAAGAACAAAAAATTAAAATCTTGTTCATTCTCCTATACAATGTTATCCATTACTCTGCACTGAAGATATATTTTTGGTGACAGGTTGTATTACACAAATTCCACACAGTACTTGAAATAAACGTCCTCAACAAATGAACCGATTAAACTGATAGGTATCCGTGTGTATAGGAGTATTTGCATGAATGCAAGTATATGTAACTTAATTACATAGTATTTTATGTTGTTTTTCTGACTATTACAAAGACTTGTTGGGGAACATCTAAGGATGACTTTGCTGTTTGTAACTTGTTTCATGAATGTTGCTTGTATTTTGGTTTTGGCTTATTTTACCAAGAACTTACAATTATTTGCATCCTTTTAATCAGCTCCTCCTGGAGATAGAAAACTCAAGTATTTAGCAATAGCATTTTTATCTCTCACATAAGCCCTTGACTGAGGTGTAAGGACGTAGAATCTATTCATTTTCGAGCTTGGCGAACTGACTGGGGAAGTTAGGAAATCCTCTTGATTGCAGCTTTCTCCAGACCCCCCAGCAAAAGCATGAAAAAAAAACGGCTCTAATTCTAACTACAATTTACAATCCATTGGAATTTTCATTTTACACTGAGGGCATTTGTGCCAAGCAGACACGAGAAAATACAAAATTTAAACTTATTTTCTTCTTTAGTCCAGACTAGTGTTGTTCAGCTCACCATACCAAATATGATCTGATTGTATTTGAGCCCAAACAATTTCATGACTAGGTAAATATTTGGTTTTGCTTTCTTGGTTGTCCTGACCCACGCACCCCACATCACCACGCCAGTTCTGGGGGACAGAAAATGCCCTTTAGTCGTCCCTGGTTATTCGAGACCTCTAGCGTCCACAAGCCAGAGCAAAAGATTTGCAGATTACTTGGATTAAGTTATTATTGACTTTCATTTTGCATTATTCACCATAATTTGTAATTTGATAAATTTTTCTGCAGGGGAGAACCCAAACATATAATTCTCCATGACGTTGAGAATTGCACAGATACTTAGTAGCCATTTCCTTAGACAGTATAATGCAACATCTATATGTTGTTAAATTTCTCAGTCATAAAAATAGTCTCAATAGTGACTAAATTATTGGCCAAACATTATGTTAATGGTGTTTCTTCTTGAATTAAAAGCTGCTTGTGATCTCAAAAGCATTTGGATGCGTTGGCATTGTCAAAACAATCTGTCTAAGCATTCTTTCAAGAAATCGAAGAAACAGCTGCTGCTCCATGATTCAATGTTCCTACTTCGATTATCTTCCAGACTTGAAAATCCCCATTATTTTTCTGATTTTGACCCTGTTGAGAGGGTATAGAATAAGATAGCAAAGACTTGGAGAGCAGTGAACTCCAGGATTGACTTTAGTGAGTTACCCTCCTCGATAATGTTAGCCCAATAATAACTAACCAAGAAGGGGGGGGGGGGGGGAATTGATTTTTGAAACTTTTTCGACAATTAGTTTCAAAATTATTCAATACACAAGAAACAAATGCAAAGTGTAATAAAAGAGATAACTATGCAAATTCGATGACTTAATTAAAGTATAGTTATAGCACTATATAAATGACAATGTAAAGTAAAGTGCAATGAAGTAAAGATACCAAGCGAATTTAATGGGGTTCGATCCAATGCAATGATATACGTTCCCGTTACCAAGTTTTCCGTCACGAGCAAGACCAAATGCACTATAATGGTAACTTACAAACAAGGAGTACTGATCCTTAAGTGATTTACAACAAGGAGCACTTATTCTTATGTGACTTATAATAAGGAGCACATATCCTTAAGTGACTTACAACAAAGAGCACTTATCCTTAGGTGACTTATAACGAAGAGCACATATCCTTAATGACAATCGAGTTTTCACAAGGCTCTCGAAACTACCAAAATAGAAATGAAAATTTTACAATTTGAAAGAACTTTCTTAACAAATGGTATAATCAAGTTACGTATTAGAGAGTTAGGATAACATTTCAATAGATAGCAAATAGTAAAGCTTGTAAACTTTGATGAATGATGGATAATGAAATAGTTTGTATCTTTGTATCAAAATTTTCAACGAATGATCCCTCTTAACGAATAATATAATTTAAGTATGAAGAGAGATTTACACTTCAATATAAGTGTTGACAAAGAAAACTTCTATCAAGAATAAAGAATTGATGAGATTGAGAAGTTTTCTTGCAAAATAGAATTTTTGATGAAATAGATAAAAACTAGTTTGATCAATCAAGAAATTCTTTTGTAATAAATGAAATAGAATATAGAATCAAGTAAACTCAATGATTTTCAATAAATAAGCTATTTTAAAATCTCTTGTAAGTTTTATTGAATGCAAAAGAGATGACTATTTATAGATCAAAAGATTGAGAATCAATCAATTTTGGTTGATCAATTTCGGTCGATCGAAGTGTGAATATAGCCGTTGTAAAATTCAAATCGTCGGAGTTTTGGCTGACACTTTGGTCAAGCAGATGGGTAGACCGGTCTATACTTCGATCAACTGAAGTGTTCAATCCGATAAGATGCAAATCTGGTGAGCATTGTAAAATTCGGTTAAGAAGCCTGCAAATACGGTATGCAGCCAATTTCGGTCGACCGGTTTATACTTCAGTTGACCGAAGTATATAGATTTTGGAA
>CAIGRB010158484.1:0-20541 GCA_903798255.1 Fraxinus quadrangulata
GTTTCCTGTACAGAATGTCAGGCCTCCTGTGCCACCTGCAACACCCTCTGTACAACCATCAATGCCAATAGCCCCTCCTGGGATGTCTGCAGCTTCTCCTGTTCCTGTATCTCAACCTTTGTTCCCTGTTGTTCCTACCAATAATGTTCCTCAAAATTCACCATTTTCTGCACCTATGCCTCCAAATAGCATTGCATTGAGCTCTTTTGCAGAACTTAACAGTGCAGATCCACAGATGGGTAGTTACACTTCAGCTACTAATAGCTATCATGGCTCTGGCACTCCAGGTATATATACACATATATCTTAATCTCTGTTTTCACAGTTTTTCCTTGCAGGATTTCGTGTAGTATTTGTTGGTATTTGCTGGAGTGGAACTGTGACTTTTTGCTATATTCTTTCTTTACCTCATGGAAAAGCAATTTATAAATGTAAATCTTTTTCGTGAAGTTACCACAGAATCTCTGATTTTAGTGGGAAAGTTTGTGGATATCTTAGCTTTTAGCTGTTCTTTTGGCAACTTTATATACCAGAGGCTCAGAACGAAATTGGTTTGGATTTTCAAATTCTTTTTACTTGATATCAACTTCTATGCATCTGGCTTTCGAGTACCTGAGTCTATTGTGTAATTGGCCACAGTTAACATATATTATTAGCTAAAAACCTTTTTTTATTATTATAAACATGTTAAAAGTATATATTCTAGTTGTGATGAGACATAATTGTACTACTATAGGATGTTAGAATAAAATCTTAATAACGAGGGAATGAAAATGGTTATTGTGTTAGTTAATTTGTAGTTGTGGGGAGATTCCATGCGACGTCTTATTCTGTAACACTCGAAATCCATACTTCCCATTTATTCACTTGTTAGAAAACTCAACTAATCTTTATTAATAAAATCTACAACTGTTTTGACTTGAAACTTGCACCCGCAAAAATATGTAATATTATGACTGGAACCCACTAGACATGAATCCTATAAGAATTTCTTGTATGCACTGGCAAAAGATCTGAATCTGGAATTCGTACTGGTACAAGACTGATTATGAATAATTAATTTATCCTCAAGCGGTGGACAAGCAATTCCTAATGTGCCAGTTGTATTTGGAAAACTGTGAATTGATTCAATGTTTAGAATTTAGAACTTGTGGTATCCCTTAATTTCTCATGGCAACCAGCACAAATAAAAAATAGGAATAGTCTATTGGTGATGTAACTAAAACCCTTCACAGAGAATAGTATATCTCCTAGCTTTTCTGGCAGAATTCCATTAAAAAGAAGTTTTCAGTGACAATTGGATGTGAAATATGGCATTATATTGGCAGTCGACTTTTAAGTGATGGCATCTTTTCTCAATGATTATAATTGTGGATGGAGTTCTGTATAATTTAGGTATAGGAGGCTCCTAGCAACTGATTGGAGTACTGTTATGAGGATTTTCCTGTGCGTAACTAGTATGACTAATAATGCTAATTAGCATTGTTCGTGTTGCTATGACTAGCTGAATTTATGGAAATAAAAATTGTCTCATGTTTCTCTTTTTGATAAATAAAAAATACATGTTTTTCAGATATATGATCTTTTAAGGGCTTTCTGGTCTCTCTCTCTCCTATTGTTAATTAAGAGTTGGTAATTATCCATGTATTGATGCTGGAAAATATAGGTGAGAATCTGCATCTGTTTGGTGCTGTCCACATTTTTCTTAACACACTTCTTTTTTTCCCAATTGTTTAGCAGCTGCAATATCATTAAATTCACATTCTTATGCCTCTGGTCCAAATACTGGTGGCCCTTCAATTGGACCACCTCCTATAATTGCAAATAAGGCTCCAGCTACAGACCCTGCAACTAATGAGGTCTACTTAGTCTGGGATGATGAAGCAATGTCCATGGTTAGTAGTGCTCTTCTGAAAGTTGTGTAAGATGCCTCTTCACTCTCCTCTTTTGGTTGGAGTTGTCACATTTACTTGTGATGTGAAATTTTACAGGAGGAAAGAAGAATGTCCTTGTTGAAGTATCAGGTGCATGATGAAACTAGCCAGGTAAGTCATAATTACTTGGTACTCAAATTCTTTCGTATGGATATGGAGTTGAGTTGCTCAACTATCCAGGTGCTCGTGCATTGCTTCTTGTTTCTAATTTCACTTGTTTACGCCTTGTTTCATATTTATTAAGGTACCTGTATATGTACTTAAATTTGCTTTGCTTCCCTAAAATCGAGAACATTTCTGAGCAATTTGCTCAAGTATGTCTCTACTTTTTCTTAACTCTGTTGATTTGATGGAATATTTTATCTATTTTGGTCCCATTGGCAAGCAATCCCGCCGATTTTGTGGTCAACGAAGGTTCAAGTAGGTATTCTCATTATCTTCTCTGTAGTTAGTAATTTAATTCTGACAAGAATGCTGCAATCAACTCCAGGACTCTCAAAACTAGCATCATACAACATTAAGATGAGAGTGTACGTTTACTCTTTAAAAATTTTTATTGTTCAATTTCATGAATTCTCCTTGTGCTCATTTCGTAATGTATCTGGGTTTGGGTGAAACAACACACCAAACAGATTTTTGCTCATTCGCGTCGTCATACAATATTTTTTAAGATTGAACTTGAACTCGAACTCAAACCTGGCCCAGGTCAGCTCCTTTTGCAGAGTTTGGTATCAACTAAAAACAAGCTCTAATATTTGACTGCTGGTTATTTGATTGGTGATTGTCTCTGTCCTGATATCTTTTAACTAGATTTTGTGTTACAGATGAGCTCAATTGATGCTGCAATTGACAGAAGAATATCAGAAAGCAGGCTTTTTAGTGATAAAGGAAATGCTGGTCGCATGGCGCTTTAGTGATGGTGGCTGGTTCTAATCAAGTGCTGCAACACTGGGAATCTTCGCAGGTTCTAGATCAAAATCTGCTGCTTCAACATTGGAGTTCTTGTTTTTCTGTCCTATTATTTATAGGAGAAAGTCATGCGTGGGAGCCAATTTTTTTTATGTTGGACTACAGATTTCTCTTTATTTTATCTTAGAATTTTACAGTCTGATCAGTTTAGTATTTTATTTAAATTACAGACTTAGTTACCTTTAAAATTCTCCTGGCCATCAGTGTAGTTTAGCGCCTGTTTGACAGTTTTTTTTTGGAAAGAATGAGTTATCTAATATTAAACTTTTTGAGAAAGTGTGGTTAAAAGTAGAAATTTTTTTTGGGTTTATGTGAAGAATATTTCATTGTGAAAATGTTGAAAATGAGAGAGAAAAAAAAGTTTTTAAAGAATGGTTACCAAACGGGGGCTTAGTTTGCGTTGAACAGTAACTTATTTTGAAGTATCTTGAATCAAAGCTGATGCTTAACAGTTATACCTTCTCCTTTACCCCTGTTTTTTTGGTTGATGTTATGTGCTGGTTTAATCTTGATGTCACTATGTTTAGGTGTCTCGGTTGCTAAGTCTTCTTTCTAGCACGGGTTTGGTTCTGGTGGTGATGATGGATTTTACAACGTCGTTCAGGTTTTATGCTGATGGCTGAAAATGAAAGTTCACATGCTTGTGTTTTCTTTATTTGAATTCAAGTTGGAATGGTCTATGAGATGGGTTTTGCTGGGGGAACGAACAAGTAGAAGTAAAATAAGAGATTATTACAAGGTTCTAAACTGTTTGGAATTTCCTCAATTAATTTTTGAAGAAATATTATGTTCCTTTATTCTCTGGCATCAAATTGAATAATCATTCGAGTAGAAGAGTAACATATTGACTTCCTTCCTCAGCTTCTAGATAATAATTGATCTATTTGATTTTCTTTCTTTGTGCCAATGTGTTTACTGTGGATACATTGTAAGACAGGATTCACAAGAGTCGAATTAGCGATCAGTAATCCGTTTTGAGGCCTTGGAGTCGATTTGAGGAAATAGAGTATGGCGATGACTATTTACAGTAATAACGGAGTTTTACAAGCGAGTTTATGGTACTTTCAGTGGCTGTTATTGACGAAACATGATAGTTGAGAACATAACAAGGCGATGTTACATCTCACGTACCTATCTCAATTTCCTCTACATATAATTAAAGACCATCCCAATTTTATGTTAACGTGAAAAAATACTTTCGAAATATTTTCATCTTCTTTATTCTGTTTCGAGGATTTCAAACTTGATCGCCGAAGAGGAATGATCGAACGGATAATCGGTCTCTCTAATAGAATTTTGTTTTGCATAGAAATAGATAATATTAGATTTTGAAGTCGGCAATCTGGATTGTAAATGTGTTCTTTTCATGGTTCCCATGACTTGAGCCGTCGATATATTCGTTAGAACTCATAATAACTAATTATATACTTATTTTACTTAAATTAAAACTAGCTTTAATTTGAAACCTAAAAAGTTTTTTAGTTATATCTAATTAGCAGTAAAAAATGAAAACAAATCTTAGCATTCAATCAAATCATTAAGACATTAGGATTTCGATTCTATCATTTTTAACAGACTTTAATCTTCATTTACTTGTTTAATATAAATTCTAGATTTGTGTTGATAATCAATACTCCTTATGTTAACATTCTCTCATATGTTTTAAAAAGTGCGTCTAGACTCGAACGAAACGGCATGCCTTGATAGTGAGCGAAAAATTAAGTGGTTAGCTATCAAGTTGATTGCTTAACATGCGAATAGGTGTGCGTAGTCGTGCTTTACAATTTTTTATTTTTCACTTTATTTTTTAAAAGCTCTTTATTTGACTTTAATTTCAAAATTTTAAATAAATTTCTGTACAAAAATCAAAAATAAAAACATTTTAAAAATTTTTAAACGAAACAGTGGCCAAATGAAAATTGAAAAATAGTGAAGCTTGATTGCTCCAAATCCAATTTTGCCTTCTTCAACGGGTTCAAGTAAGAAGTTCGATTTTGGAGAAGATCGAAGACAATACATTAACTAGTCATTTGATTTTGACATAAATATTCTTGAACATTTGGTGTAGTTGAATAATAATTTGTCTGTGTGAGATTTATATATACATTAGTGTTTCAAATGCTATATTAGAAGCGTTTTTGTTTTGAGTTGTGATAATGTATTCTAACATTCCAAATGTTTGATAAAAATGTGTGAAAGAGATTATTTATTTTTCATTATTTGCTAAGTGTTTAATAGTTATTAATTCATGATTATTGTTCTTCATTCCAACTCTAAATAAAATAATTAAACCCTAATGTTTAAAAATTTTATATTGTTTCTATTTTTTTTTAGGAACCAATGGAAGAAAATGATTCTTCAACAACATCTAAATCCAATGCTAGACAGATAAAAAGAGATTCTTGACATGTTGGATGGGAAATCGCAATTTTTGTAGATCCAAAAAATGTTAATAACGTGAAATGCATATTATGTGATAATGTTACTATGAGGGGATTTATAGGCATACAATTTACTCAACAGAGAAATGAAGTTGGAACTAATCAAGATAGCGGGAATCAAGAGAAGAGGTGTGTTTAGACATAAAAAAATAATAAATAAATAAAATAACAAATAGTGGGTTGAATTTATTTAAATAATTAGTTCAATTAAATCTACTAAATTAAAATCTACTAAAGCCAATGAAATTCTAAAAAGCCCAACCCACTACTTCAAAATCCACAATTATTCAATTATAATTATTATAATTAAATTAATTGAGTGGTTACCAAAATTGGTCACGAATTTTCCCCTATAAATATGGTTAAACTTTCAAAGAAGAATGAGAAAAAAAGGCGCAAGTGTAAAAGAAAGTCACGAAGTGCTGAAAAAATTCCAAGGTTGGAAGAAGGAAAGAAATCATTTCAATTCCAAGTCCGACGAACACGAAGAAAATCAAAATCTTCTTCAAATCAAGCAAGTCCAAGAAGATCGAAATCTTCTTCGAATTAAATCAAGATCAAGTCCAAAGTTTCGGAGTGCAAATCCAAGCTCCAAAATTCAAGTGTCGAACAAGTCAAGTTCTCGGCAAATCAAATTTTCCACAAATCTCGGAGTCTAGGATTCAAGTCACGTGACCCCTCGTCTTCAAATATCCAGATCATTAATCAGATGATTTGTAATTTTGTAATTACAAGAAGATTCATATCTATTTGTATTTATTAAAAATACATTTTGTAACGATTTCTATATTTTAATACACGAAATTCGTTGTACAATGTGGTATTATGTCCTAGAGCAAGTAAAGAACAAAAACCCAAGTGTGTTGAGGCGATTACAGAGTACAAGTCTAAACAAATAGAGAAGTTAGTGAATGATGCTAAGTTGAGGGAAGATGTAGTTATATATTTGCTTACAATAAATGAGCAGCTAGAAAAGGAGAAAGAAGATGGAATTTTTATTATTAAAAGAGGGACTAGGAAAAGGCCTGTTAATGTGGGACCTATAGATCAATTTACAAGGTCTATCAAGGTGGATGAACAAGAAGAAGAGAAATGACAAAATAGAGACTATATTAGTAAATGACGCTATTAATGCACAATCTTGGATTGTAGAGAGTTGTGATGACAAAGATGAGAATAATAAGGTGGAGAATGATATCTTACAACCCATAAGAGATACTAAAAATGCTCAAAATGAAATAAGGGAGTGCGAGGATGATGATTTTGTATAGGACAACACAAAAGACGAATTAGATGAAGAAGATGATATTGAATTGGAGTTTGATAAAGAATTAGATAAGATTTAAGTTACGATACTACTTACATTATGTAATTATAATTTTGAGACTTATTATTTTGTTAGAAATTTCTAAAGTATGCATGAAGTTCCTATAAAACTATTGAGCTCCCGTTTGTCTACCATTAATTTAAAATATTATTTGCTACAATAAAATTCTCTACCATACATTCACCCAATAAAATATTCTATACACAAACCAATAAAGTTACTTTAAATTTCAACCACATATTTTCTAAAAAATACTATTAATTACTCCATTTTTCTCCCAATAATGGGAGACAAGCACACCCTAAATTGATTTGTTTAGTTGAAAGTTGAATCTATAAAAAATAGTTTAGTTTTTGCATTTCGAAAATTTGAAAATTATATAATTGATTAATTGTAGAAATTATCAAGTAAATATAGTATTTTATAATTTTAGATGTTTGTTATGTTTTATTTTAATTATTAAATAATTTTGAAATTGATAAAAAATTTAAAATAATATTAAAAAAATAAGAAAACCTTTTTTTATGCCTAGGTCTCGTTTAGGTTCACCTAAACTCGTAAGACTTGAAACTTGACATCCACGTCTAACCACGCTTTACGCTTTTTAGAATGCTATCCGAGATAAACTAATCCAATTTTTATATATGTTCTTACTATATCTTTATGAAGGATGTGAATAAATAAAAATACGAGACAAAGCTAGAATATCATAAAAGATTGTACTAAGCATAGAAGTATCTCTAGGATCTAGCGTTGTTTATTTTCATATGATAATTTATATCGAACCTCTCGGTATCTAAATCTCGAACACGTTTGAACGGTGATCAAACATTAAAACAAAAGGGGGAATAATATATATATGAAAAACAACCACAAGAATTTAAACTGAAAATGAACAATTAATTAATCAGTAGGTAACAAGATTTCATCGTTAATCCTAGTCACAAAGGGCAAAATATTATTGAATTGCAAAAAAACATATTTAGATGAGAATACATCACCAGGACTTGAAAATAATGGAAGAAAAATAGACAAATCTTCAATTCTCGAATCTTTTTATTGGACAGCAAGAAAATACGGATGATTTCTTCAATGAGAAAGTTATGGTGTTTTGCATCTTATTCTCCTGTAATGTCTCTCAAGAATTTTATGTGTTTCTATCCCCTTATTTCACCTAAATTGCGTGAATATGCAGTCTTCTATGCGCATTGGAATTGGTGCCCTAAAAATACCAAAGTTTCCTTTAATTTTAGGTAAAAGGCCAAATTCCGTAGAGAAACGGACCGCGATCCAACCATGGCAAACAATTTTTCCGAGCTTCGATGTCCTAATTTTAAACACCCATTACTTTTGATCTATAATTTTTAATTGCAAACTATTTTTCCCATTGAACTTCAAATTCAATTATCTTTTCAAGGGTATATTATTTGCTATATGGAGGAGGTATTTGTGCCAAATGCTCTAATCTTCTCATTTATGCTCTTCCAGTAGATTCCACATTTTTTTTTCTGTTTTGATCATTTTATGCCAAAATTCCTTCCTTTTACATAGGCCATCTTCAAATCAAGAGTTCCTCTTCAAATAAATATGTACATTGGTATGACTGTAAATTCGTTCAAATAATTAAGCTCTTATTTGACACCTATTTTTTGAGAATAATTTGATTTAAAATAGTGATTGATGGAAGAATATGTGGTTAAAAAGTAAAGAGAATTTTTGAATTTATGTATAATATTATTTTATTGATAGAATGTGTGGTTGAAATGAAGAAAGAGAAAAAAATGAGAATGAAAACATAGATATTAAGTAGATTTATTAACATAGATAAGTGTGTAAAAACAAAGATTTATCAACACCTCCAAACTTAAAATTTTGCTAGTCCAGAGCAAACTAGCTACTCCATAATTACTCTAGCGCACAAGCAAAAAGAAAGCAAAGACTCATTTCGTTAGATAGTTGATCACGAAGATTTGTCACTGAGTAATTTATAATAAGCTTCTGAATAATGCCATAAAAAAATTTGACTTATCTGATGCTCAACCGTTGTGCGCATAGCCAAATTCAATTATCACCTTGATCCAATTAAAATTCCAAGTTGGTTCCAATCCCAACCTTTATTGGCCAATTTTTTTTTTACTCGTGAGATACACACTCTCAAATATATATTTAGCCCTTGTTTGAGATCCATTTTGGAAAAAAATACATTTGAAAATATTGATTTTTGGGAGAATATGTGGTTAAAAAAAGAAAGAAATATTTTCGATTTATGTGAAAATTTATTTTATCGAAAAATGTGTAATTGAAAATTAATTTTAAAAAAATAGGGCTCAAATAAGGGGTGTCCCTAAAGATTCGCTCTCAAACCACTCATTACTTCCCCACTCAAATTTGATGAAGTGGACCAATAAAAACATGAAAGGATACTCCCTAATTTTGAATGTTCAGCCTTCAAATTTCCTCTAGGCTAATTAAACCGACATTTAGATCCTTGAATTGACATTCAATACTTAGCCAGGCAAGTGCGTATCCTCCTTCAACTCACTTGTAGGTAGCAATTTCGCTCAAACATTTGTAATACCAATGTCATTACACTTCGTAATCTCTCTTTTCATTTTTTTGTGAACTTTCTTTTGCTCTAGGTGAACGGTTCCTAGAGAACCGATTTCCACTTCAAGCCCCTCCAAACAATGATCCGACATGTCTAGCTCTGATACCAAGTTGTTACGTGCTTATGTTTGAGAGCGCATAATTGGTTTGTGAATAGGTAAAGCACAAGGATTGATTTTGCATAATTTACTTATATTTACAAATTAATATATCTAGGATTCTTCGAGGGATTCTTGTCTTCCTTTAATGGTTCAATTCGAGGTGAACCAGGACTCCTAGATGATAATTGCTATGTGGAGAAAAGGTTTGATGCTCCCTTTTTTATTTTTTATTTTTTTGTAATTTTCAAAATTTTCATTTTTTATGGATTTTTTATATAATGTAAAGCAATAAAACAAGCGCACAATTGACTCTATGAGTTGACTCAGCCCCAAACTTAAAGTTACATTATTCTCAGTGTAAGCATAAATCAAGCCTAAGAAATGATAGTAATACTCCATTGTGAGAATGCTTCTCCCTTATCACTTGGCCCCTTCTCTTTTAGCCTCATTTGTTTGGTTTTTAAATTATCTTCATTATTTTTGAAAATAGACAAGAACATATAATTAGCTTTAAAGGGTCAGTGACATCAGTGAAAGCTTGTGGGATTTTTTAAAGCTTGCTTATTTTTTATGACATTGACTATAAATTGCTCGAAATATTGAAAACAAAAATGTAAAATAAGTCCTAACTTAAATATTGAAAACAAAAAGGGTAGATTAAAGGAAATTGGGTTGTTTTTTAATGAATGCTTATTTAAAGTCACTAGTTTGAACACTATATTCGTTTCTTGGCACTTTGAAAGGCTTTGGAAGCATTGTTTCACTTGCATCGGTTGGCTTCGAACAATTTTTTATTTATCCTCTACATTTTGTCTTAGTCCTTCTCATAAAATATTTCTTGACTTGACCACAAGGCTCGAGCTCAACTATGAAAATTTCAACTTTCTCATTGACCTTAATCACAAAATCAACTTTAGAGCAATTGATGGAGTTGAAGGATGACTCGACTATTTCAACTTTATTGTATATCACATGTTCGTGTTGCTCCTTTATGATAGATTTCTCCTTCTCCACACACTCTTATTCTTTAGTTCGGGTAATTGATCTCTACTCCTTGTTGTAATGCTTGGTATGCATTTCATCAGATTTGTCTCGATCTTGTTAATGAATTGCACAAAGACGTCTTCATGAGAAGTCGTCTTCACTCGTTATGGTTATTGGAAGCCCTATAGAGGCGATTCTTATATTATTCCAAGAGTAAGTCATCATCGCAAGCCGGCATAGTTGTGGAGCCTCCTCGGTTGATGTTTAATTGGTTGAATAATTGAGTCCCAATTCAAGATTTCTCAAACATTTCGCCAACATAAATAATAACAATTTGACTTGTGCTTTTAGGTAAATATACCATCTAAATAAGTCATTAGTGTAAACTTTGAAAATAAACGTGTTTAAAAAGTGACAATAATTCGAAAGGGTTATACTCAGAGCTCTATTTTACCTTTAAACGAGGTTAAGTAGGTGTTAATTGAGATAAATTATAGTTGGATGACCTAATTGAAATTTACTGGAAATATTTGTCGATTTCATCCCTCTTTCCCTAAACCCTCAAAAACCTCATTCCTCCTATCTGCAACTTTGCGAACTCCATTCTTTCTCAGCGCTTGTTCAATATATAAACACATATTGATATGATATACCCACACCAAAATTTACACCTGTAAATCAACTGTATTTATTTCCATTGTTGGATGTTGAAATGAAAGCGCTGAGAACACTGACCTTGATTCGAGCTTTATCTTCAAAACCCGGGGAAACCCAATTCAATTCTGCTCTTTTAAGCCGCTTCTACTCAGCTCAACCTCAGCACGATGAATCCCCAGTTACAGCTATTACAGATGAATACGATGACGCGTCATCAGTATTTGACAGTTCTCATTATGATTTAGACCTGAATTTGAACAGGAGTAATAGTAATGAAGATTCTGGGTCCGAAAGAAAGTCCACGTGGGATGATAAGTACAGGGATACTGTGAGAAGTAAAGTGTTTGGGGAAGATGTGAAGCACTTGAGAATGTTAAAGAGAGAGGAGGAGAAGAGGAAGAGAGCTGCCATTCTCGCCAAGTCACTGCTCAAGGCCGCATTGGATCAGCCAGATGAAGTGGAGGTAGCGGATCCGAGGGAGGTGAAGGAGGAAGATCAGAAGTCATTATCTGTTGGTATTATTGGGGCTCCAAATGCTGGAAAATCTGCTCTCACTAATTGCATTGTATGTTTCTTTTTTCTTATTGGAGTCTAATTTTGGGACCTACTTGATGAAAAATATGGGAACACTAATCAGATTTGATAATTTGCTAATGAAGTTGTTACTCTTGCTGATTTCTGCACTATTTTTACTTTTCTTGTTACAATGCTATTTGTGTACTCAATTAGTTGATTTTTTGATATATGGATTTAGTGTTTGGTGTTGGACATGTTTGGTCCTGAAGATGCTCATGGATTAAATATTAAAGAGAAATCATTTAAACAAATACATTCTGAATACTATTTTTGTCCGTTTTATGTCGTAGGTGGGGACTAAGGTTTCTGCTGTTTCTCGGAAGACACATACGACAACTCATGAGGTGTTGGGAGTTATGACAAGAGGAAATACCCAAATTGTATGTCTTTTATCTAATTATTGAATGTGTTCACCTCATTTCTACTTTTAAATTGATTTACAGGCTTGTAGATGCTTCTGTTCACGGCGCACTTCCAACTTTTATAACCATGCACAATTTTCATATATGTTTCCATGGATTATACATTTGTTATATCAGTTCTCTTTGTATGCGTACATAATTTTTCATCATACTAAGTCAATTGTATTGTAGCCCAAGGCAGCAGAACATGGCCTGATGACACAGCCTTCATATTCTCTGCAGTTCTGTCTCTCTAAATGTGCTTGAACGTGTTTATTGAGTGCACGGTCGTTGCCTTTGTTTACAGGATAAGACTATATGAAATCTTATAGCGTTTCTTTTTTACTGATTGCTCGTAAGTTTTCATGTTTGAAACCCTTCTAAACAAGAAGGGTTAACTTCGGTTTGGAGGTTAGAGTACCTCAGGTTCTAGAACACCTTCTCCTATGATGCAGGACTCGGGATTATTTTATGGAATGTTAAAAAGAACTGGTTTACTTCGTCTTCTATCTTTTATAAGAAATGTTCACACTCTATCCTGGTATAGAAATCAACTGTACGTATTTTGTATTTAATGAAGATGTCTAACTAATTCTAATGATCACAGTGTTTCTTTGATACTCCGGGACTTATGTTAAAGAAAAATGGATTTCCCTGCAATGACATCAAAGTCCGCAATGAAAGTGCATGGAGTTCTGTGAACTTATATGATACACTCATAGTTATATTTGATGTTCATAGACACCTTACCAGGTCAGATATTCCTCCCTGTAAATTTGATCCAACTTCATCACAACCAATCCCCACAAAATATTCATACATATTATGCTCTTTATTCTTGGCATTATGCTTATATCTATAACCATATTGTGATTGAGCATTTCTATACTGATTTAAATTTGTTTTGGTTGCATCTTTCCAGTAATTTGTAAAGCTTCCATGTTTAGATTTGGACATAAACTAATCGTTCAGTTTCCATTGGATCATAAGCTTCTGTTATGCTTAAACATGGTTTCTTAGCTCATTATCATGTTGGGTGGAGGCTTTATGGAAATGATGTATAACATTCATTTAATCTGAGTAACTAAATCTGCCGTTTGTTGTCAACAAATAGTATAAAGTTCTATAAGACATTAATATAGAAGTTGTTGAATTTAATGCAGGTGTTTTAAGTGTTAGAGACAGTTTCCAATCATCATAATTATATTAATCTATTCATGAATCTGTAAAATTTCTATTCAGATTTATTAGATGATGCGGTTCAAAGTATTAGTTCTGTAACACAGTGATACTTCATGCATGTATAATGTGGACCACTATGCAAATCTTTGGCTCTTTCGTAGTGCTATTGACTTGTAATATTATATATGTGAAATCCTAATTAGATTCCAACTGGTGTCTATGTTATTACAAATCCAGGCCTGATTCAAGAGTGGTGAGATTGATTGAAAGAATGGGCTCAATTTGCAACGAAAAACAGAAGCGTGTTCTATGCATGAATAAGGTTGACTTGGTTGAAAAGAAGAAAGATCTACTAAAGGTTGCTGAGCAATTCAAAGACCTTCCTGGATATGAACGGTCAGTNATGAATAAGGTTGACTTGGTTGAAAAGAAGAAAGATCTACTAAAGGTTGCTGAGCAATTCAAAGACCTTCCTGGATATGAACGGTCAGTTCTTTAATTTTTTCTGATGGTCTAGTCTGCTGTGAAGCCTGATGCTTGTTTTTAATTCTCTCTAGGTGCTTCATGCTCTCAGGACTGAAGGGTGCTGGAGTGAAAGATCTTGCTCAGTATTTAATGGAGCAGGTATGATTTGAATGTTGCCGGCTTAGTTAATTCAATTTAGTAGTTTGAGTCTTCTTCTGCGTTTTCTATTCTCTACCATTACCGAAACGAAAAAGAAATTTCCTGCTACATGATTTATCATAGTTTCCTTTGTAGGTGTATGTTGTATACGTCCAGATTCTGGAAGGAAATTCAGGATTCTTTACAAATTCTTTTATGGCTGAAAGAATCTATATTCATTGTCACAATCTTCTCATTTACTGCACGCTGCTGTATTCATTTTTTTTTTCAAATACTTGCTAAGTAACTCTATATCAAAGACCAGATAATATTTACTCTCCAATTAAATGAAATTATGTTTTGACGCTATTTTTCCTGTGCTACCATTGCATGGATATTGGAAGAGTTAGTAGCCAGAATATCATTACATGCTCTTGCACTCACAATGTTCTGGATCATGGAACCTCTCCTGAGAAGAGAACTACTGAAACAGTTTCTTACTCAAATGTTGTTGCTGTATTTCCTGATCGTATAGTGCAGCCTTTGGTAGTTATTTTTCTCCCTTCCGTGGTCTGTTAAGTAAAGATTTTATATTGTACTAGAGGGGCCATGTGCCTTGCTGCATTTCTATATTCACTAATGTATAAGGATCTGTTAGACACTAGTACACTACCAGTACTACATATTCCTATATTTAAATAGAAAAATAAAAACCCTGTAAACGGTACAAATGTACCTAGTACCAAGAGTTCGTTCTAATTCTGGCTTCCCTTTGTTATTTATGCGTAGGCAATAAAAAGACCTTGGGATGAGGATCCCTTTGCAATGAGTGAAGAAGTTATGAAGAACATATCACTGGAAATTGTGAGAGAAAAATTGTTAGATTATGTACATCAGGTAAAGCTTGGTTTTCACAGTTATTATCATAAAGATGCTGTTTTTATCAGACTTAACGTTTGAAGATCATTAGCTAGATGAGTTTATAATGTCCTCATTAACTTTCCTCAATTTAGGAAATCCCATATGGCATTGAACATCGCCTGATGGACTGGAAGGAGTTACGAGATGGCTCTCTCAGGATTGAGCAACACTTCATTACTCACAAGATCAGCCAACGCAAGATTCTTGTCGGGAAGAAGGGATCCAAAATCGGGTTAGTATGCCTTTGAACACTCATTGAAGCATTTAAAATTTGTTCATCTTTAAAGCTATGAAGAGTTCAATCATTTGCTGATCAACTTCCCAGCCCTTTTAATCTAAAGGAAAAGGGAAAAATCTAGAAATTGCCTGCATTTGTTTCTATTTTAGTTTCTGTTAATCTTTCTGTCGTGCTTCCATGCAAACTTTAATGTTACTAAAGATTTCTGGAGCATCACAAAATATATTTAAAACTCTTAATGGGTTTGATGGTTTAAAACTCTTGTTGGGGATTTGCCCCGGGAATGTATTTATTTTCACTTGTCATCTGTATTTGACAGTCAACCAAATCAAATACCTGGCAATATTTACATCACTGACGATCTGGTTTTATTTGGTATAGGTTTTACATGATTATTGAATTGCATGTCTGATAATTATGCAGGAGGATAGGCATGGAAGCGAACGAGGAGTTGAGATCCATATTCAAGAGGAATGTCCATCTCATCCTCATGGTCAGAGTCAAATGATCCCTTAAGCAGCTGAATCGTGTTTAGTATTGTGCTAATAGTCTTGGCCGTATATATAGAAAGGTTTGTCAATTAATTTATAGGGTTCCAAGATTGTTTAGGCCCATAGAACTAAAGCTCTTCTTACTTATTATTCAATAGTTCATCAATTTTAGCATGGTATTCAGATGGTTAACAAACTTTTCGTTTTTTTCATGAGCTATCTGCTTCATTTTTTCAAGAAAACTGCTGCTCCCCCAAAATTATGCTTGGATCAGTTTGCCTTTCGTCTTAAGATATATCAAAACTTTGTATTTATTGTGCCAAAGTATTATACATCCCTGGATGGATGCGTCATATACATGAGAAAAACTTGCAAACACAATAATTTTGGCTGACAATGATTGTTCTCTCGGTAACAGGTGTTTCATAGCATTTTTGTCATTTTATTTTCAGTTATAATTAAACTGTATTGTATTCTCCACATGGATGATAAGATGAGTTTGTATGCCCTTTTGAAGAGTTTCAGCATTTCACAAGTATATGCAAGCAAATGCGCATATTTTTATTTTTGGGTTACAGTGTCACAAAGTAGCCTAGTACTCGAAATATCATAGAAGTCGTGAAACTTCCCCTCCCCATTTAGTGAAGCTGAAGGACCAGTTTTTGTGTATACACATGGAGAATTGGTTTATTTCGCATTGTACATGGTGTGAAGGGAAACAGACGAAGAGCACAAGAAAGAGGGTTAGTTCGAACTTGTTCCAGTCGTGGTCTAATAATGTGTTACCAAGTTGAACAAGAATTAATCTTCTTGTTCCAGCAACTATTAAACAATTTGGAATGAATATGTTGAGATATTCATTGATGAAGGGCTAAATATTTGTACTATTTATGAACTAGAAACACCACCTTCTGATACAGGCTTCTCAATACACTTGGAAACTAGACCTAATATTGCCTTGCTTGTGAAAACTACGTACTTATACAGGACTTATGCAGTGAAAGACTGGAAGGGAAGAGTAAGTTGTTCGAGAAGAGCTGCAATTGGTGTAGCAAGCCTAGGCTCATAGGCAAAACAGTGCAACTCGCTACCATTTTCTGCTGTCATGCTACTTCCATTCGCGCAAGGACATGAAGGTATCCATAGCCACATCTTTCTGCTGAAATCAAACAATAATGCTTCCTCCGACTGTCGGATGAGTATGACAACGAATTCACCATGTGCAACACAGTTGAATCCTCGGCCGCCTTCAACTTCTGCAAATTGGATATACAGTTGCTGTGGCATCCTCTCTATCTCGACCCACATTGTTCTGCATTCTTGCAACACCCAGAGTCTCAAGCTTCGAGGAATGTTAAGCTTGCTTTTCTCCACAACTGCAATTAATATGAGTTTTCCTCTGCTCTCAACCAAGCTAGGGGAGCGTAGGAATCTGTGCATGGGAGCCTGAATCTTGCACCAGTGATTCATGGCAATATCGTAAGCTAAGACACTGAATGGGCTATAATTCATGCAGTAAAATAGCCCTTTCACGGGAACCATTTGGCCTGATTCGAGGCTACAAAGCCTCGGAAGAGAAGCAGTCGTGCCCCATATGGAATAGAATCCCCCTTCATCAATGTGAAAGCTCTCCGAAGTCAAATTCTTGACTGCATAAGGAGATATCAAGTCATCTCCTGCAAAAGCCAAATCTATGGAGGAGTTGGTGATGGTTAAACCAATTGAAGGGAAAAGCCTAGGCCTTAGTGTTGACGGCAATTGAATTAGTGACCCTAAGAGTGGATTGCATAAAAGGATACTCTTCGAACCGGCCTCCTCAGACACCCAACAACTTAAGCCACCCGAGGATGAAGCTGGGGAAAACCCAGGCGGGATCAAAGGAAAGGTGATGCGGTACCACTTGACGTTGTAAGGATCAAAAAGGTACCCTTCATAGTTTGGCCTACCAGAGCCGTTGTTCCCACTGTAGTTTGTGTAGACGTAGTTTTTGAGGCTTTTTTGCTTAAAGAACAGGAACCAGTGGTGGTGGGGCGACACTTGCATGTACAGTTCAAGAAAGTTGTTTGAAAATACAAGACCGTACCATCTTTTACAAACCGCCCGGGCTCGAAAGAAGTCCGGTGGGGGAAGGAACGCAATAACTCGATCTACCAATTTTTGTGGGAGCCTGCTCCATATCCTAGTGTCCATCCATGGAGTAGTGGTAACGCCAGTCGTGCTACCAATGTTGGAGGAAGAGGTAAACATGGCAGAGGGAATTGGTTTGCAGATTGCTGCGTGAAATGCTTCCATATTGAGAGCAATCAAACAAAAGATTCTAAGTCTAAAAGATAAGAATTCTCAATTAGTGCATTAACAAAAGGTGTAGAGCCTTTTCTGGTTTGGAGTTTCAGTCTGTTGTGGTTTTGTTAGGTTCTTGTGGTTTGGTTTATGTATGGGGGCAAGGGTTTATATAGGAAGGGTCATTTAGCTTGCAGTTTCTGTGGCTGAGGAAAAAGAGTGATGGATCCATCTATCATTTCAGCCTTTTCTTGTCATGGCCGAGGAAGGACAAGCGCCAGAGAGTATCACTGATATTATCATCATGGATTGACACAGTGAAAGCTTCTAATCTAACCAGAAAAAAACGACAAACGAAATGAGCATTAATTTTTTAGACAAGATGGTTTAATACGATAATGGAGCAAGTAATTATCTCGTATCCTAGTATCGGCTCTTTGGTAAATACAAGTTCAGAACGCTTTTGGGACATATTTCTCTCAAATAGTTAAATTTTTAAATAAAGCGATTCTCTAGAGTCGACTAAAAGACACCCGTTTGCATTTCCAAGTTCCATCAAAATTTCATGTCTCCTCTCCTGAATTTGCGTTGTAATTATCAAATGTATTATAGCAGTTGTTAAATGATCAGTTTTTAAGTAAATTTGGGGTTTGAACGGCTATTCCAATTGGGTTTTGAAAAGTGTAAAGTGGCATTTAAGGATAAAAAGTTTCTTTCGAGTCTGTTTTAATAATTTCTTAAAAGTACTTTTCGAATTAGAACTTTTAGAAGATGCTGACTCATGATAGCTTCTTTATAAAATTCTAGTACAAAAGACATAAGCAAAGCTAGCTGAAGTTATCTCAAAGAGACTCTTAAGACCTATTTCACAATGAGGGAAATAAGCTGCAACATTGGGGTTTCGTTTTCTTTCCTAGTACCATATAGGAACTATTATTTAACTATGTCGAGAAGAAAAGGTACTACAACCAACCCAATGACAACATTACAGGAAAGAAATAGCCCTTAACAATGTTTACTAATCTAGTATAGCAATCAAAAAGGTTGAAGCTTATAGTCATATCCCAATGGGGGAAGACTAGGAGACACACATTTGTTAGATTTATTATCCAATCCAAACCCATATCTGAGAATACAAAAGCTATGAAATCCATGAAGAAGAGTGAAGAGGGCATTCATAATTATTCTGATAAACTCTCTGTTTTGGCTGAGTAATAATGACATCCTTATGTAACTTTCTTGTCTTTTATCTGGTTTTTGTTAAAAGGGATGCTGCGCATCTGAAGTGACTCTTGTGTTACATATCTGTCAAATCACACGTTCAAAACTGGAAAAAGATGGAGTGTACAGATATGGAAATTGTGTTTACCTATAAGAAACCACCTTAAAATGGAAAAAGTAATTCGTTCTCAGATGTGGGAATTATGCATTTCCACAAGGAACTTCAACATGACATTCTGACTTGACAATACACGAAAAGTCTTCTTTTTTATTTTTACTTCTTTCCTTGTCTACTTTTTCTTTCTTTTCTTGTCCTTGCCGACACTAATTCACTCGGGTTGTCCTTAGATTTTAGTGATGGAAACAGACAGTACTGATACTGTTGATCTTTGCTCATTACTGGCTGCTCTAATATGATATGGCTTGTTGGTTCGGCATCTCATGCATCACAGGGACTATGGGATTCAAACTAGAGAGACTAAATATCAGATCTATTGTTTTTAGGGAGATTAGACCAACTTGTGAATATTGTGGTGCATTGCATTATACTAAAAATTGCTTGTTATTGGCAATTCCAGAGGAAGGAAAGCTATCTTCGATAGTCCATACGAAGAATAAGATAATGACAGTGAACTAGTTACGGAAGACGTCATCATGTAAAATACAAAAGGATTGAAGATCAAATAATTTCGGACAAGCCAAGTAACATGCTTATGGATGATCACTTCATTATTTGACCCGAGAAACCAACTAAAGAAGAAAAATGAGTAGAAATCGAAGAATTAATCATAAAGGAGCCAAACGAATTAATGGCATTCAAAGAATATGGGATTAACATGCAAACCTCTAACTTCATTAATTTTGTGATTAAAGTCGATGAAGAGATCGAAGTATTCTTAGTTGAGTTCGAATTAGGTAATTTAGCAAAATCATACCGTATTCAAGAGGACAAAGTACGATTTTGGAAGACTTGTGAAATATGAAATAAAATCAATTTGAGTGAGCTAAGCAAGACCTCCAAACCGTATTCAAAGTGCCATGAAACACTTATACAAAAGTCTAGCTGAAGACTTTAAATTAAGTTCCTATTGGGAGGCAACCCAATTTTTTACTATTTTACTTATTAGGCTTTCTGTATTTGCATTGCATATTATATTAAGGTGTATTAGTTTTAGGCATATTTCTATTTCAATACGAAGGTCATCATATCTACGTTAAGCCTATTAAAAGAAAATTATATATTTGAGTGAAAATGGTAGAAAATACTTGTGGCACATTTTTCAAGGCTCCAGAGACGTAAAAAAAAGTAATTATCATACACACCATATATAAGTTTAAACATTTTTTTACTCTTATACTTGTCATCTTCTTTCAAAGGTACAGATATATCGAATGGGAAAAAGCTTAACAAGCTGAATAATAGAATAGAATGATCCAAAAAGTCTATTTCCAATATCAAACAGAAATATTTAGAGAGTATCTTCTTCCTTTCTTTCTTGTCCTTTATTCGTTAGATTATACTTTAAAACATTGAGGAGAATGCCTACTTTAAGTTTGGGGTGGAAAATATATTGAGTTTTTAGTTTTATTATTCTTGTGTGATTGTGT
>CAIGRB010158498.1:0-12064 GCA_903798255.1 Fraxinus quadrangulata
TCATGATTTCATTCAACGTGTTTAGTTGCTTGGCTATGTTATCATAGTGTATATTTCCATTTTGAGTAAACTTTTCCAAATTATGGGCATTTTGTAAGTTTACATGTTCAACGATGTCTTGTTTGATTTCACCAAACAATGCAAGCATGGTTTGAGGACTCAATTCCGTCATTGGCTCGTAATAACTTTGACTCTGTCCCTTTGTTTGTGAAGCATGTTGTTGCTTTTCGTACCGTTAGATTACAAACTGGACTATTTGTTGGCTTTCTGGCTCCTCATCAGAGTTTCTGTGAAGCATATTGCTTCACTTTTCGTATATTCAAACCCCAAGGGTCCCACTGGACGTGCCAAATTGTTTTGCATGGAAATCATTAACAATTAAAAGAAGGTTCAGACAATTGTATAAGGAACGACAACCTCTTGAGACAAAGTCCCAACAATGGATATTTTATTTATTAAGATTACAAGTTGCAAGAAGCGAAATGCCTCCAAGGGGCACAATCGCACGAGGTAATTAAAAGTTGACAAGAAAGAAAATAAATGAAATTGAAATTACTTAATTCTCGGTTTGAGAGTGATGTGATCGATCACTTCTTCCATGTTGTCTTCTCTTTTTTATACTTCTTTGGCCATTTTTCTTGTAAAAATCACTTGAAATTGCTCATTGCCCAGTAACTACCTACTTTTCTCCATGATGAATGACTTGTCAAGAAACCACCACTTTAATTGCTGCTATTACTCCTATTGTTTAACTGCCTGCAATCGAAATTTTTAGATCGTGGAATGTGATATGATTCCCCATTAACTGTTTCAATAACCGCTGCTTTAAATAACAGTCAGAACGCTATGCTCGCCCAGATTTTGGGTGTCTCACGGGCTTGAGCGATGATGGGCTCGCTCAGATTATGAGCATCTCGCGGGTTTGAGCGATGATGAGCCCTTGCTATATAACTCCATCTTGAGTCTTCACATGGTCTTATTTGAGCCCATCCTTCAAATTTTTTAACTGAATTTTATTATTTGGATCATTTAATTGTGCCTCATTTTCAACCGCCACACTTTTTTAATATCTTTTGTCATAAAAGGTTGTTTACTGTTCTGGCAATAACTTTTATTTGTTTGGATGTTGTTACTAGTTGGTTTGTGGGCTCGACAATAGTGCGGTTTCTACGAGATCAACTTAGCACCTATTTGGGTGTGTTTATAAGTACTGGAGTTCACTATTTTTTGTAGCTCAAATAAACAAATTGTGGGTCTCACATGATAACTGTGATTCCACTTTATTTATTAAAAATAGCTTTTAAGCATAACCAAATAAGCACTTGAAATAGTTTTATCACCTATGTGAAGAAGACAATTTTTTAGGCCAATAAACTCAAGTATTCCTCTCAAGGAGAGGAAACTAACAGGGTTACATGTTTCCATTCAGACTTGATTTCTTTGTACATTCCAAATGCCATCTATGAATTGAAATAATAACCTATGTTTTAAAATGGTGAGCCTAATATTTTTCTTTTGTCAATACCAACTACTTCTACCGAGTTTTTTTGTTCATGAAAACAAGCTTATTAAATCTAGAGTACGTTATTTGAGATGATTGTTAAGTTTCTACTTGCAACATGTTATTCAAGTGAAAAAGTTTACTCAATTCTTCAGCCTCAACACCTATAATCAACTAGGAATAAAGTTATCTTGTTTAGCATATTTCTTAGTTGAACAAGCATACTCATCCTTTAGTATCATCACTTAATTAGGAGCCAAGTTGCCTTATTCAACTTATTTTTCAAGTGGAAAAATCTACTCGCCTTCTAGACTCAACTGATGAACTTTTATCCAACTGTACTAAAATCTACCCGTCATTTGACAACTGTACTAAAATTAAATTAAAAAAGATTAACAATAGAAGTTTTTCTATTTATGTCATTCGTCATGCTTTTGCAATCATTGGTGGTTCTTTAATTTGTTTCTACCAATGATTGTTGACTAGTAAAAGTGGCCAAAGGATAGAAATAATTTATTTCACAAAAATCAATTTTAGCATCTTAGAATTTTGATATCATCCAACAATATATAGGTTTTAAAATAATGATGAATTTTACAAGTTAAAAATTAAGATTACATCACATAGGATGAGACTTTACCACCGTTGAGCGATTTTTTGCGAAAAAACATTGGGGCTGGGGGGAAGTTAGCAAGATATTAAAAAAAAAAAAAAAGCGAAATATATGCAATCACAAACCTAGATTGCTCGCGGCTAAATATCTCATTTGAAACGCATTCTTTTTGTAAAACATGTTTGTAGAGTTTATTGATTCCTTTACCGTCGAGATTAAGAAGTGAAGTGGTTATTATTGAATTAGCTTGACAAGATAAATTTTTTCGTGGTTTAATACAACTCGTTCTTTTTGTAAAATAGAAAACTCTATGAATTTGAGAAAAAAAAAATCAATTTCATTTTCAGAAAATGAAAATGTAAATGATATTACAACTTTAGATATTGAAAAAAATAAATTCTCTTTCCAAAAACTCGTTTGTCATATATAGCCGGAAGACGCACTATTATTTCCTCTACGGTGGACACACTAGAGTAGTTGATATTTCACATTTTATTATTTCTAAATATCACAACAAACAAATTTGTGATTTCTCATATTGAAAAAAAAAAAAATTCCTACAATTTGGAGTTAAAAAAAAGGATATTTTTATAGTTCTTTTGGGCTTATCAATATTTTTGTGAATATATTCAACACCATTAGGTATTTAAATAATAACAACATATTTAAATAATAAAGCATTAGGCGAAAATTAGGGATGAACTCACCAATCTTTTAGATGGCATTTTTTTGGGTCTCTAACCTTTAAAACTAAAGTTCTAATCTCTAACTTATTTAGACATTGTTTGATTCTATTTTTTTTTTCTAAAATTACATTTTTCTCTTTTTTTCTTTTTAATTGTACATTTTTCAATAAAATAATATTACATACAGTCCAAAAACTTTTCTTTCGTTTTTAACTACACATTATTCATCAATTTACCATTTCAAAATGTATTTTACATAAAAAAAGGGGATTCAAACAGACCCTTAATTACATGAATATAGATCTCTCCATGGAAGAAATAAAATTAAAACATGCGACTTTTACATATTTGATATTAGGTGGTTTGACGATTCTATCATTCAGTTTAAAGTTACATCTGATTCTAAATACGTTGGGATTCAGAACTTTCACTTTTGAAAGTTGAAGACCTAAAAGTACACTAATTGATAGTTTAGGATGATATACATAATTTTTCCAAAGTATCAAAATTCTCACATGTCACATAGGAAGAGACAGAACAGAGCCTTATCTACTAGTGTAGCGGAAAGGCTAATATCCCTGATATTCGAGCTCTAATTTTAACTTGAAATGGCGAATTCTCTTTGTTCCGTACATCCCATTTCCGTCAAGACCCTTGACAAAACAAGTACTCTCTCTCTCTCTCTCTCTCTCTCTCTCTCTCTCTCTCTACACATATACATATACAGACGTACATATTTTTATGGCTATTTGTGCTTCATATGCATGCCAACTCTTGAATTTCTATGAATTCACTTCATTTTTGTAATGGGTAGGTGGGTGTTTGTTTGTGTAGTTGTTTGTAATTGTGGAAATAGGTTAGAGGCAGGGTCGAGGGATACTTGATCTTCTTAGTTTTACTTGTTATGTTTATATGAAATCATTTTTAATGTGAATTCTTGATTATTTGTTCAGGGCTTATTAGTGGTAATTTTGCTAATAGGAAACTTGAATGGATCAATGATTGCACCACCAGTTCGAGAAAAGCTAATTTTGAAGCTTTAAAGGTTAATGTGAGTGTTCATTTGCACTTGAATACCTCACTTTTCTGTCTTAATTTGTTGACGTAGAGCTTGAATACAAATTTTAAATAAATAAAATTTTCAGCTTAGACATGGACAGGGGTGGTGATTCTACATATAGAGCTTGCAAGGGACATTTGAGTTCACATTCTTCATGTTCACAGGGCTTAAAACAACTATCAATTAGATTCCATTTTGATTGAAGGATCGGAAAAATAAAGATTAATGAAAAATCGTAGTATATATGTAGGAAAAAAATTATAATTCTGCAATATGCAGTTTAAATAAAGCGCAATCCAATGAAATGAGTGATAACTGATAACTACTCAACTACAAGTAACAACAAATCTTTTTTTTTTTTTTTTCCCTCATACATCTCCAATGATTTATTCCATGGATTGAAGATGTAACTGCAATACAAAACTCTTAGTAAATTGTTGATAGCTTAAACCGAACACAATAAATTGTTATCTTGGCTCTAAGGCATTTGGTCATTTTTAAACTTAGGGTGGACACTATTATCCCAATCTGGCTCATTTGAGACCTTCTATTATTGTGCTAAGGTTTTTTGCACGTCTTTTCTTCCCTTGCTCCATGTTCCCATCATATTTGTTTTTAATGCTGGAATTCAGTCTTGCTTTAATCTACAGGCTACAGACAACAAACCAAGCACCAAATCAAATAGCATACTTTGTGCTGACTGTGAGGGTAATGGTAAGTTAAAGAATCACAGTCTAGTGACTACTTTTATATTCTTGATCGACACCATTAGTTTTCCTTCGTCATTTGTATTATGTATCATAAATAGTCAGGACAAATTTTTGTGTTTTTTGCAAGTAATATTATTTGCATTTGCATTTTTGAAGGGGCCAAAATTTTTGTATTGTTAATTTAGGGTTTGTCATGTTATTTTAATACCAAAAGTTTAAAACAGTTATTTTAAATTCCACTATGGTTGTTTTCAATTAGATTATTTGTCACAGATCAATTATTTAACCTGATGGTCACTTCCTTCTATTTGTCGCATCATTGGCATTCATTCATTTCTTTTTGTGACAATGTATGGCAATTATATTTTTCCCTTATGGGTATCGGGAGGTATTCGAAGCACTTTAGTTTCATACTTTGGTTAATTTTGCATTCAGGGTGATAGCAATCCCCAATTGGACTGCACTAGGAACTCTTTTAATAATTCTTTTTATATACTTGAGTTATGTTTGTCCTTGCAAACCGAGTTAACCAGAGATCATTTGAGTAATGGTCTCATCATTTGCACTTTTATAGCTGGATTGGTTTGCTATTCTCTCATTATATTAATTCTCCTATTTTTGCCCTTCTGATTTTTTCTTGGGCGACTTGATTTTCTGATCAACCACAGATTCCATTATTCTTTATCAGGAAAAGCTTTTATCGTTATGTTAATTTGAATTTCTAATCTTAACATATTTGTACGAAGTCTGGAAGGAAATTCATCCTTTTTATTTCCTTGAGCAAAGCTTTTACACAAAGCATTGTCATTCATGTATGGTTTAGGCTTCCCGTTAGTTGGTGGATGAGTAATTGTTAAAAGTTTACTCGAGTTGAAGACCAATGTTAATTGACAGATTAAATTAGCACACTGTTGGTTCTGCTTGCCTTGTACTCATGCTAATGCTTATGTGACTTTTCTTTCCTTGATCATCTGATTATTGACTTCACAATGTTTCTTTTTCCAATATACATTTGTCAGGTGCTGTACCATGTTCACAGTGCAAAGGTTCTGGAATTAACTCTGTAGATCACTTCAATGGGCAGTTCAAAGCTGGAGCATTGTGTTGGCTTTGCAGGTACTCTCGCTGGTTAATTTTGCTTTTTGTCAAGCATCTGACATTGAACCCCAAATACTCTTGTAGCAATATTTTTTACAAACGCCTTTCTCATCCCAGCTCACAATTTATATAAGTTTTTAAGATTTTGAGACTTCTCCAAATTTATGTTGATAACATCTCAAACTCAAACCTATGAACTTTGTCTGCCTTTAGCGTCCTGCCTTGAGACACCCATATTGGCTCGTTGGAATATTGACTCCGGAAACATTATGGTGTTCTGGAGAAAAAAATGATAAAAAAGACGGAAAAATTAACGTTTAAGGCACGAGGAACATGAGTTTTGCAATAGCTTGTCTGAATATAGAGCCAAAAATAGATTTTCTAAAACTATTCATTTGTTATCTGGGAACCATATAAAATTCCCCTTGTCTTCTTGATGTATAGTGTAACTTCTAGGTTATTCACTTTATCAAGCAATATCTTATTAGACTTTTGGTAAATTTCACGTTACAGTAAATCTTTTGATTTACTGCTTCATGCATCTGGCTTTAAGTTTGCATAATCTGCTTTTAGGATGTACTAAGCGACCCATTACTCCTTTTTCCATTTCCTTTAACTAGATAGTATAATTTTATCTCACACTCTTCTCTTTTTCTAATATCTTCTCAAAGTGAACGTTAGTCGGTCTTCACATAAGCAGTAGAGCATCTTGGTTTTCATCAAGTTTTGATTTTTAAGAGGCTTAATTGAGCTATAACTAATTCTATGCCTACTTAACTCTATCCAACAATAACAGCAACAACTCTTCTTCCTAATTTATTCGAAGTGGACTGGAT
Organism: Fraxinus quadrangulata; assembly: GCA_903798255.1. NCBI lineage: Eukaryota > Viridiplantae > Streptophyta > Magnoliopsida > Lamiales > Oleaceae > Fraxinus > Fraxinus quadrangulata. Next base: position 6,505 of record CAIGRB010158498.1, read on the forward strand.
GAATTCGTATACACTGCTCTGTTGGATCCAACACTATATATACAAGGAGATCCAAAGTAATCAAATCCTTTGCAACCCCATCAAGTCATATTTTTTTAGTGTGTGTCTTCCTGTTCTAATAAGTCCACTGAGATTAAGTCATTTTGTCAATAAGATATCTTTACATATACACAAGGCATGCCCCATCTGCCTAATTGTTTGCCCCTTAACTTATCCTCAATTAGTGTCTCACCACTAGTTTCTCTATGTTCTCATTTTTCATTATAGTATGACTTGACTTTTATCTTAACATCTTCATTCCCACTATGTTTGTCTTATAGACATTTTATCTTTTAATGACCTAACACTTGGTACCATAAAGCATAGCTGATTTAATAGCCCTTTTGTAAAAATTGCTTTTTAATCTATTGAGTAAGTAGAATCACTATAAAGGTAAACTTTCATACAACCCACGATAATCCTATACAATCTTTTTTAAAGTCATTTATTAGTAATGGCACCTAAATAAAACAATCCCTCTATGATACCGAACAATTCTCTCTAGTGGCTCCATTGTTTTCTTTAATGTTACTATAATTGAAAAGACATTCTGTATATAGTATCTTATTTCTACTTAAAACCTTTAAATTTCAAAGTTCTCTGAATTTTTAACTTACAATTTAAATCTCACTTGTACCATCAACTAAAACTAAGTTATTAACGAATAACATACATAATAACTAAAACTATGTGATTAACGAATAACATACTTAATAGGATTATCTTAAATCTGTCTTGTAAACTCATTCATTCATGAAGCGGAAAGATGGGACTTGAGACAAAACCTTAATGCAAACATATAGTAATAGGAAATCCTCTACTACTACTACCACTCGATTTCATACTCATAACTACTCTATAACTCGTATCCTAAATAATATTGATGCATCTAATATACATTTCTTTTCTACTTCTTCATTATTATTTGGCACCAATCACAACATTTTGATGGGGTACCATATCATAGACTTATCTGAATTAATAAAAACTACATTATATTTTGTTTCTCTTGTTTCATTGACTTCTGATACATGAAAATAACTTCCATGGCAGATCTCAATAGTACGAAACAAGAGTGGTTCCACAAAACCCTTAAATAGCACTTTACTATATGCTCTCTCTCTCTCTCTCTCTCTCTCTCTCTCTCTCTCTCTCTCATACATATAACTTATGGCCTAGTACTACTATAATGCACATTATCTTCAATATCATGTAAATTTCAATAGAAACTCACTCTCTTGTGTTCATCTTGCATTTTTTTCCCTTAACGACACTTCCATACTTTGATAGCAATTCTATCTAGACCAATTGGTTTATCATCTTCGCCCTCTTGGCCTCTCCACAGCCCCCTTATTTATTTGAACCAGATAGAAGAGTTAAAATTTCTGTAACTTTGTGTCTATGAAAAAGAAAAGCTCTTGGTTTTAATGTTTAATCTCTTACTTGATTTAGATCCGACCTTCTCTCTTTGTCAAGATAGCTAGCCACAACTTTCTTCCCTTCTCAGTTCCAAGATAACTATGCTACTTATATGTTTCTATCAAGGCATGAACCACCCTCTTAGCTTCTTTTTAGCTAAATTATAAGTTTCGAAATCTCTGCATTTTTTTTGTGCAGATAAATTTCTATAGCATTCAGTATTAGCTTAAGTGCAATATTTGCCTTCTCATTGCAGCACCATTTTCCTCATTGGGTGGCCTTTCTATCCTTAGACTCTCCAAAAACCTCCTTTTCTAAGTTCAAATATTACTGGCCTCATCATTTTGCTATCTCCATCTATATCCTAGTTTCCTTTATTCAAAACTCTGATCCTTGAAAATTATTTGTCTTTTACTCTGCAAGTTCCACTATCTTGTTCTATGATCTTGAACCTCTTTATACTTGTCAATTTCTTTATAAACACATCAAGTATCACCAATTCATGCCACATACGCTCTTCATCAGTTATTACTTTAAAATCTTTACACAATGATCTCTCTCCCCTCCTAGTAAGAATGATCTATTAATTACATTTGCCTATTTCCTAAAATTTATTATATAAGAGTGAAACGTATATTTCTAACTCGAAATTATAAGCCTTCTCAGAGTCCAAAGTAATATTATATTCTTCCTCCCAATCAAAATTTATTTGTACTTCTCTCATATGGAGTAACATTGAGTAACATTTTTTCCCCATGAGCGTTGAAATTTTATCCAGCAATGATCTTATCTTGGTAGGAATTGCATTGTGCAACTTTTCCATATCTTAGCAAAACCATTGCTTTATTTCTTTATTTTATTATTTGTGGAGCACAAGTATTAATAACACTAGTTGAGATTTCCCTAAACTAAGTTTAACTTATATAATTCCTAACTTCTTTATGTGAACTTTTCTAAGAGTTTGTCCTTTAAATTTGCTACCAATCCCATTTCTACTCTTTCCCTTGTCCATCTACCATATTTTATATCCTGTTTTCTCAATTCTTTCACCTTCTCTCCTAACTCTTTTTTGCAAGTTGTGTTAATTCTATTAGTTCCAAGGATTTTCTTATTGATTTCCTTGTATTCCAAATTCCAATTGTAATTCTATTATTTTGGACTAACTTGTTTATAACTCTTACCCACTTTTCATGCATGTAATATCCGATGCAACATGTTGGTTGTAAGGGATGCCCCAACCAAATGTACAAAGTGATTTCACATAGTTGACCATAGATTTATTTGAAACAAGGTTTCGTTTATGGCAATCTAGTGCACCTCCTCCCTTATCGGAACTGGCTACAGAAAAACATAGGCAAAGTTTCCTGGTAAACTTGATTCTTAACTGTAAAGTCAAATCCCCCTTCCCCCATTTCCTCCTAGAAAAGAAACAAATTCTTACATCTGGGGTACATATATGACAATATGGCTTCCACCTATGACAGAAACTCGCAACCTCTAATCAGTCACCAGTTTTATAGTCATGTCAACTCTTGTGCAGTGGAAAAAAGGAGATTCTGTGCGGTAATTGTAATGGTGCGGGATTCGTTGGTGGTTTCCTGAGTACACAGGACGAATAACATACAATGTTGGATTTTCAGTATAAGGTGCCATTGGTTTCCCCCTGAATATTTCATCTTGGTGTTATCAGGATGGCAAGGACGTACCAGGCTGCATTATAGTACAAAAGTTTTTTTTTTATGGGAAAATATTTGAAGAGAGTAATGTACTCAATTTTATATTTCCCTCGTACTCGATACAATTGTTGAAGCTACCTGATAGCATGATTGACTAGTCAAAACAGTACATCAAGTATTTGTAATGCACTTTCCATATGCTATTAAGAAAGGTTAAAACTAGATCATATCTAAAAGTAATGCATCTCTCAGGAAGTTCTATGAATACTAGTTATTTTTTCAAGATAACATCTATGAATTTCGCAAGACCATAGGTTAGCAATGAACTGAAAGGAGTACGCAAAAACTATTCATGTAGCATGCTCCAAGTTTATTGGGAACATGGCTTATTTTGATGTTCTAGTCAATCTACTTCATCCCTATTCCTTTATCAGGGTTTTAAACCAGCCAAGGAAATACCGTAGGCAAATTTGCCTAGTTAACCTGATCCCTAACTGTTGGATTCATGTATCACTGTATGGCTTCCACCTGTTGCAGAAAGTAACAACCATCTCTCTTATCAATCACCAGTTTAATATTCATGTCAACTCTTGTGCAGGGGTAAAAAGGTGATTCTGTGTGGTGATTGTAATGGTGCAGGCTTCATTGGTGGTTTCATGAGCACACGTGACAATTAACATACAAATTTTGGATCTTCACCGTACGGTGCCATTTAGTTCCTCTCTGAATTCATGTATCTCGTCGCTATCAGAGATGGCATGGCTGTACCAGGGTTCATTAGTATGCAACAGTTTAAATACCTTTTTTTCATGTTGCTGAGAAAATTTTAAAGATACGTAGAAAGACATTAATGTACTCAATATCAATTTTCCTCGTGCTACAATTGTTGAAGGAACACGATGGCGTAAACTGGCTAGCCAAAATCGTTCATCAATTGTTTGTAATGCATTTTCCTTTTACAGTTAAGACAGGTTCAAACCGGATCATTTATGTTTCTCCAATTCTCTGAGGAAGTGCAATTACTGCTAGTTTTTTCTTTTTCCTCTCAACATTTATGAATTTTATTAGATCAAATGTTAGAATGTGTGTCTCTTGCACCGTAGCCTTTTACTGAAGTTATCCAGTCTGGCCAATGACTGTTATTCATTCCTTGCTTCTGGTTGTTTTCATCACATAGCAGCTATAGTTCTCCTCAGTGGCTTTGGAAGGAAGATGATTTTTCTTCTGAACTTGTTTTGCCTCTTGTCTATTAACTCTCCCCTCTTCTTCTGCTCTTCATGCACCCCGTCTGGATATGACCTTTTTATCGGTATAGGAGCATAGAGAAATTCCCCTTACTATGGGGTCATTAGAATTATAGCTGAGTAGAACCTGCTAAAATAGTTAATAGCCTTAGCTTTATAATTCTCCTCAAGCCAGACTAAGAGGACATCTAGTTTGCCATCGTTACACTTGACATGCATGGCACAACATAGGTCCCAGCTCGAAACAGTAAGTATGGACAACCACAAGATGTCCAAACTAATGTTATCGATGCTAAAAAGGAAATTCAAGTTATATTATTAGGAATCATATTATCATCAAACATAGCTAAGTGCCTATATACCCTACCTATAACTTTGAGCCCTTGTAAATTAGCTAGCTCAACCATTAATAACAATAATTGCGCAAAAGCACTAGAAACTCGGATAATATTCCGCTACGGCAAAAGGTCAAAATGCACCGAGCTCAGACTCCAATTGGGCACCATCTTGAAAGGATCTCCAATTCTCTCGCAATAAATTACAAGCAATGTTACATGTCCAGGGAATATGTACAAATGAGTTTACAGAATATCACACGGCAACATTTTATTGAATTTTGGACAAAAAACATAGTCAAAATAGTCTGTTATAATTAAAACAGTCAATTTAGGTGCTGAGACTACACATGTAATATTGCCTATACATTTCTCCCGTACAAGTATCATTTTTGACAAATTACATGTTCATTCACTTCAAGAATGAAAGGTTGTTATTATCAATTCTACTGAAACTCTTAACGAATTTCCACTTCAACTATAGTATTAGGTGGCAAAGTCAAATCTATTGTAGCAAACTCCCTCTCCATTGTCAGTTTTGCAATTTCTTCCTAGTTTCAAGTTCTACAGCATGTTGAATGAAGTCAGTGTTATGATTTGACCCAAATTCTAGTGTGTAATGAAGTTTAAATTGGAGTGGTCTTGAAGAGATAAAAATTATGGATCGGAGAGAAACAACACGAGAGTTTGTCGCCCGTCTGTCGCTGCCCGTTGCTCGCCTGTCGCTTGAGCGACAAGTTTATACGGCTCAGGCCCGTTTCGTTATTTGACGCGTTTTTGGACTCCTATTCTTCTATAACTTATCTATAGGGTTATACACACACACACACACACACACACACACACA